>JACGDI010005829.1:936904-952671 GCA_014898725.1 Jacaranda copaia
TCATTGTATAAATTTGATGATGAAGGATATTGGAGAATTAACTTTAGTGAAACATTTGGTAGTTCTTGCTTCAAGAATCACTGTTTTTGTGTACAATCATAAGTGGCCTCATGCATGGTTGAGAAAACAAGTTGGATGGATTGAAATTATTCATCTGGGGGATACTCGTCTTGGCACAACATTTATAGCATTGAAGAGTCTTTATGATCATAAAGAACATTTGGAAGCTATGGTTGTAAGTGCAGGGTTCAAAAAAATTTTGAAAACTGAAAAGGGCAAAGAGGTTAAGCAAATTGTTCTAGATAGCATATTTTGGAACAATTGCTTAATTATTTGAAGATTATGGGTCCGTTAATGAGGTTATTGCGCATATGTGATTATGATGAGAAGCTTTCGCTAGGCTATGTTTATGAAGGGATGTGGAGAGCAATAAAGGAATTAAGGAATTATTCAAAAATAAGGAGCATTTGTATAACACTTATATCGATATTGTTAATAATAGATGGGATAATATGTTGCGCAAATGTCTCCATGCAGCTGCATTTTTCTTGAACCCTGCATTTCAATATGTTCCAGGAAGCCCTTCCCAAAGTGCCGAGGCTATGAATGGTTTACTTGATGTCATTGAGAAACTTTATCCTGGAGTAGATAATGTGTTGGATGAAATTAGTATGTTTCGAGAGTGTAGAAATAGTTTTGGAAGAAAATTAGCAATAAATAATGCAAAAACTACTTGACCTAGTAAGTATTTTATATTTCTTATTTGGTCATTGATATTTTTTTTAATACTTGATGTCATTTTCATCTTATTTGTGTGCATGGTGTATAATTGTTTTTTAAGATGAATGGTGGAGGATATTTGGTAGCGACGCACCAAATTTGCAGAAGATTGCTATTAAAATATTAAGTCAAACCTCATTTTTTCCTAGATGTGAGCGTAATTGGAGTGTATTTGAACGCATCCATACTAAGAAGAGGAACAGGTTGGAGCATCAAAGATTAAATGATCTTGTCTTTGTTCATTATAACTTGCGCTTGCAACATCGGTAAGAATTAATAATTTGCTTTTATTTTGTCTCTATTTAATTTTTATATTTTTAGCAATTGTTTATCTTATCAATTATTTAGCACTTCATATTCCTAACTCAAAATTATATTTCAAATGTTATATAATATTTGTAGTGGTAAACAAATAAAAAGGTCATATGATCCTATTGATTATGAATGCATTGACAAAGTCGACTTTTGGGTAATTGAGGAGGAGCCAAGTGGAGAGCTTGATTGTGATGAGTTGGAAGAAATGCTTGAGGATGAGATGTGTAATGAAAATTTGCATCCACCTAGAGGTTAATAATACACTTGATTATCTAATATTTGTTCACAAATTGCGTTGATATATAACTTTCTTGTAATTTTGCTCATATCATGTAGTTATCTGTCTAGGTGATGAAGATGACACAAATATGGCCAATGATCAAGTTGATTTGTCAAAATTTGGCGGCAGCTCTAGCTCAAATGATGGTGAAGTAAATCGTATTTTAAGGCAACAAAGGAATTACCTCATTGATGAAGATGATGACTAAAGACTTTGAGCAACAATGTAGTTTTTGAAACTTAAGTTTATTTATTTGAAATCTAATGATGTGATTATATTTTGGATACTTGATGGTTAAATTTATTATTGTTTTATTAATTTCTACTGAAACATATTGGATATTTAATACATAAAAACTTGTTTTATTTTGTTAAATATTGAACTTGAAACTTGAAGGGATACCCATTGTATTAATATTAAATAGTTGTGTATTGCTATTTAAATTAGATTATATATTTGTAATTGATTAATAGAGAAATGGCATTTTCTAAAGAACCATTTGAAGGGAAACAAATGATTAACATATGAAGAAAATTTTCTTTATTTAATTCTATATTATTGGAATTTTTTTATTTTTTGCAATATATTAATTATATTATATATTTATAAAATTAAAAATAATTATTAAATCATTATGACGTCATACCAGTCGAACCGGTGGTTCAACCGGTCCAACCAGTTGAACCAGTAACCAATAACGTCGCCGGTTCTTTGTCCGGTCCGGTTTTAAAAACATTGGTCAATACAAATCTTGGGATTGGAAAGTGCATGAAGATAAACTCTGGGCATCTTGGGGACTTTAGTTCTGGAATTTTATCTTAACAAGAATTAGTGAATACTTTATTGGTTTTAATGTAGTAATTTTCTTTATTTTACGATTTTAATTTAAGATTGCCTTTGTAGCAATTTTCTATTGTAATTTTGCTTTTGTAAGGGAAGTTAGTACTTTCTTGTTTTACTCTGTGCTCGAATGCTCTTGGCTTGTAATTCCTTATTTGGTTTAATATATCCTGAACCTATTTCAAGTATGAAAAAAACATATTAGTTTTCACCCTACTAGGGTGTTTCTAATCCTTTTATAATTATTTTATCAAATTGTTGTATTTAATTGTAAAACATTCTTATATCTTAATTGATTTGACAGGTTGAAAATCCTAAGTAAAAAGTTAGGTAGAGGAGTAGGCTTGAAAAACCTCTATAAATACTAATATCCATTTACTTCTATTTTTACTGCTTTATTATTCACTGGTCTGACTAGTTGTTTAACTAGTATTTACAAATTTTATTTAGTAACTTAAACTATTTTCTACTAAAGACTTAAACTATTTTGAAAAGGCAAAAAAAGTATTTGAGTGATAAACTTCCATTATATTAAAATCCCTTAAGCCTAATTCACCCCCATTTTAGGCTTATAATCACTCACATCTTTATTTATATAGGATTTGCATTGGGGCTAAGCACAGTTTTAGCAAATTATATGGATAGTAAACTCTACAAATGGCATGGAAATAACATAACCTAGTCAACTTGGATGATCAATGGAAAAATTCATAATGGATGGAATCAGTTTGTGGGAACAATGAACTCTATAATGGCTATCAAATCCTTGTTTAGTGTACAATGTCGAACATAATAGATGCAAAAATTCTTAAACAAGGGGAAAAGAAGTTAAATTTCCTTGCACTGATGTAGTTATTAAGAGAAGCCTCAACGAAGTAATCTATAATGTCCTCGTCAACAAGTAGGTAAGCACAACAAAGTATGTATGTTGAATACAACAATTTATACTTCAACACAATCAAATAATTTTCTTTTGTAGTGTACTTAGGCAACCTAATGATAGAAGTTTATGGAGCAAATAAAGAGAGAAAAGTCAAGAATTTCTACAAAATGGATGTGTGGTGGGAAAACTACACAATCTGAAATTAGAATATAGTATGTACTAGTACTGCCTCATCTGAGAGGTGCTTGTTTTGAATCGAGGTACTACTTTTATCGAATTTCCAAAAAATTTCAAAAACAAAATATGCACCTCCAAAATTTTCAATTTAAACACTTCTATAACAATTTGAATGATAATCAGGATCAGGATCCACTTCTTGAAATATTTCATTAACTAGTCATACTGAAAATGGTAAGCTGATTTTGAGTTCCCATAACAAATCACAATCACCAAAGGCTCAGGATTTAATACATACTCCAACATCATTTGCCATGAACTCTAACCTATTATAATTTAAGGTAGAAAAAGATATTAACCTAATGACAAATGCCTTCTTTTGCATTACAAGCATAATATATCACATCCTTACTACTTTAGATACCTTGATAACACTATATATACTATGCACAATGTGGCCTAAGCTCAAGGTGTCCTCTGTTCCTTCAATATAGGCCAAAGAATAGAAAGACCTATACGAAGGTGGTGAGTTCGAATGACTCAGTAAGGTAAACATCAATACGCCTTATAAGATTTAAGTGATTGTATCACAGTGTACACATGTATATATATATATATATATATATTGAACATTTATTTTGAATATAAATTATTAAAAGAACATATTGAGATGAGATGATTAAATAGAACCTTAATAGCAGTCTAGTCCACAAGCACCACATAGATCAAAATAAAACTAAAACTACTTATTAGCCAAAAAGAGAGACCTTTTCAACCAACATAAATCAATTACAGGCCAGTACAACCATCTGAGTTGGTAGGAACGACCTCCACAACTAAAGTACTATAGGCTGGTAGAATAGATTCACAACTAAAGTACTACGGGCCTATAGAATAGCCTCCGCAACCAAAAAGTACTATGGGCCTATAGAATAGCCTCGGCAACCAAAGTACTACAGGCCTGTGGAACGGCCTCCACAACTAATATAAACCAATAACAGCTAGATACCAAAGCGGACTCAGTATAAACCAATATTAGTTAGTTATCAAGACTGACTTACTACAAACTAATCACAACTAGTTATATATCAAGACTCACAGTTAACATCATAAACTATGGCGATGGGCTCAAAGACACATCGATTAAATCATATCATAATAGTTTGAGATATTTAATCAACTTTTCAAGTTCAGTGGAAGAGTTATAAATAAGTATCAAAATGAAAAAGTATAGCAAATATAAAGAATCCAAGCATATATAAAGAAACATAAAGCAATATCATATTACTATATGTAGGTTCTTTCCCCAACAAAGAAGTCATGTAATATATATCGAGCATAAACCTCATCTCATATCCTAGTGCCTACAAAAGCCTCCTATCAATCAAGGATGCTTAGATCCTCGTGGCCTATTTTCAATCACAGTATGAAATAAGTGTTAACATTATGGTATAATTATGGTTACTTATGTGTTCAATTTTCATTAGCCTACTTATTCCCCTGGTTACTCTTTTCTATTTTGGTCTTTATACCAAAGTATTTGGATATACAGTTTATATCCTTGCTTATGTAATTCATTTACTAGTTCACTACGCATCTAGCTTGCTTAAGTGATTAAAGGTTTCCTCCAAATCTCAATCATAATTTGACTCCTAAGCATGCCAGCTTGGCTAAATTATAAATCAAATAGTTCATTAGTTTTGGACCAATAATTTATTGGCTCACCAACAACATTTAATCTAGTATTCTAAGTCCATAACTAATAAATTTAGGTCATCTGTATGAATTTCGCATATTTGTTTATTAATAATCAATCTCCATAACATTATACAATTGAGGCTTTCTAATCACACCAATTAACATAATTAATGATAATTAGGCTTTTAATAATGGTCCAAGTCCATGCATTACTTATAATCAAGTTTTTATATCCAATCATTCAATCTGTAATTGCATATTTTGGTCCAAGTAACCCATACTTAAGCCAAAATTAACCTAACAATTTAATTAGAAATCAAGTAATCGATTAATAAGAGTTTTACCAAATTGACCAAGCTTAAGTTCAATTCAATGCACAGAACAAGCTCTTATGCATTTGGATCGCCAACCTAAAGAGATTGACCATCAGCTACCAAAGCACCATTACATAATGTCACTAGAACTAGGTCGTGACACGACTAACCTGTGCGTCTTCTCGCGCTCAACAAAGCCCCTCAACCAATTTATGTATTGGACATCAATTTATTGGCCAAGTGTATGAAAAACGGTCAGCCCTATCGACGGCCACTGCCACACCTTTTTCCAAATTACTTCTTTACTTGCGACCAAAACCTAAAATTGAAGTTGCCACGCTCTTCTACTCGTCAAACCCATCAAAACCTACCACTTGGCTATGACTGGCAGCCATTGGAACCATCATGCCCTATACCTCCATTACAAGCTCTATTCAATCTTAATTTTCCCAGCAATCTGCCATTGGTTTTAAGGTGTTATTGGTATGGATGAGTTTCTTGAGCTGAGAGGGAAATAATAGCTAGGTTGGTTATAGGTTATTTTGGCAACAGTGAGGTGATGGGTTGAGAGGATGGTGACAGCATGCATGAGAAAATTTCATGAAGGGGGGGCTTCCTTTTTATGTTTTTCACTTTTACAAAATTGCACTTCAACCCCAAAACTTATCCTCAGCTTTTAGTTTGATCCTTCAAATTTCTGTGTCCCTGACCTTGGCCCATAATCTTCTAATTCACTCTTCCAATTTTCTTGTTTTCTCACATTAGCCCCCATTGAAGTTTTAATTTTTTATAATTAAGTCCTTATTTTATAAATTTTTAGCCCCTATAATTTTCCAACAACATATTAAGGCCCTAATTAGTTTAAGTATATTTTATTAAGGCCTATTATGATTTTTTTTATTACTATTATGATTTTAAAATCTTAACACTCTAATTCAATTTGTTAAATTTGAAATCTAGCAAGAAATTTCATACCCACAGATTAGGGTGTTACTATCCTCCCTCCTTAAAGAATTTAGTCTCCAAATTTTCATCTTTCATTCAAGAAAACTCCAAGAAGCACCAACGTTTTTATGAGGTATTAATATGGGTATATTTATTCAAAAACTTGGCATTAAGGTTTCTTTAACCCAACTTGCGCTAATCTCATTCACAATGCCAGTTATCACTTCCATATCTATAAGGGTTGATTAAACTTTGAGTTCACAATCTAGTTAACTTCAAGGTGAGACAAAAAGATGTAAGAGAATGAGTAGCATTAGTTTTTCTCAAAATATTTTAAACATAATCCATACATTAGTCAATGTCATTTGAATTCGGCAGATTTCTCTCAGTAAAGGCATTATTTTAGGTTTGGTACCTCTATTTTTAACTCGACTTCATAACTTGTTTTCCTTTGTCTCTTTGGATATCCTAGATTCATTTCTGGTTCTTAGGATAATTCTTAACATAATGTTGATCACTACCACACTATATGCACTTTCCATGCTTTTGGTACAAACTCCCACTCTTGAGCATACCTTACGACTTTTGGTACAAACTTATTCATGAATTCATCTTTAAAGTTGCAAGGCATTCCTTATTAGTTCCACTGTTGGTCCAGTAAATGCCATCAATTATAAGCATCATTTTCTAAAGGAAAGGTGGCATACTTAACTTTCTATTCATTTGGGTAATTTAGCACTTGGAATATTTTCTCAATCTCCTTCATCCATACTTCAGCCTTCTGATTGTCTAGCTTATCTATAAATCTTGGGGGGTATATCCGAGGAATAATCTGAATGCTCAATCTGTTGTAGGTTCTTGAACATTTCAAGAACTATCGACTTGACTTTGCTATAGACATAATTGTATTAATTGTTGCCACATGGTGAACATTTGTTCCATAGCCTGACTTTCCACTTTCTGGTTTATTGGTAGGGTTGACATAATTCTCTCCTCATGTATGGGGTGTCTATGATTAGTAGCATTTCCTACTTGGCCCACGTGTGCTCTAACTGGATTAATAGGTGGTCATGCTCTACAACCTCGAAAAAAATAATATAAGGAAAGTGGTTGTGGTTGTTCCCATGACACAAAATATATAGATGTCTTCAAGTCTCACTAGTTATGCTTAATTTGCAATGTTGAATAAAATATCTCCTAAGTAATATTCAAACTTCTACTAATTCGTATCATAATATACAAAAATATGTTGGTACAAGTACATTCCACTTCATATGAAATAGAAATATGATTATACCAAATTAACTTTATGAAGGAGTTTACATCAAACTTACACATGAATCTATGTAAGATCCTTGTTAAACTCATCACTTGTCTAGAGGACAAACAAAATTATGTAAATCATTATTGTTATCATCAAGATAATACATTTCATTTCATTCTTTATATGATTATATATATGAAATATTTTTGTCTTTGTACGTGGAATGGCTACATACCTTAACTATTCTACAGTCCCATATTTGTTCTAAATTTTTCTAGTTAAGTTAAGGCACGATTTCTTATTATCTCCAAAGTACTTGTCACTTTTGTCTACCATTTCATGAAAACATTACACCTTTTTGTTTCCTCAAATTTTACAGTTTGATTTTTCATAATCTAGTTTCTTACAATCAATCTTTTTCCTTCTCACCTATCCATTATTATCTTATAATCGTACTAGCGAGCTATTTCATCATCTATAAACTAAATATTTAAATCACAATCATATGCACAGGTCATTCACTAATTCTCTTAAATGATCTCCTTATGGGAAATATTTCTTATTTCTCTCTAAAACACTACTATGCAGTCATAAAGATCAATCTCATTATTGAAATGCAATTCCAAATTCACCTTGTCATCTAAATCTCAATCCCATATAATACCAAATAATTTTTATCCCAAACAACCTTTTAGCTTCCAAGTTCTATTATCACAAAAATACTCACACAACAACATGATCCCAAAGATATTATCCTACCAAACATTAGTAAAGTCATATGTGTGATATCGCAAAGTAATGGACTATATACTGGCCAGATATCCCAATACCAATCCTTTACCCTTTAATACTAAACATTATCCCGAAAGTTCAAATCCTAGTAAATTCTCAAGTTAAACCTAATCTTTACTAATCTAAAAATCCCATATCCTGAAGATCATGTCTCGGCATAGCTCAAGTTTTTGAACCCAAGCGTTAATACCATCTCTATAGCACCTCTCCTAGGAGGTGCTAGTTTTGGATCAAGGTGCTACTCTTATCAAATTTTGAAAAAGTTCCAAAACAAAATAAGCACCTCCAAAATTTTCAATTTAAACACTTCTGTAACAATTTGAATGATAACCAGCATCGGGATCTACTTTTTGACATATTTCATTGACTAGTCATGTTGAAAAAAGTAAGTTGATCCTACATTCCTATAAAAAATCACAATCACCAAAGGCTCACGATTTAAACCATACTCCAAAATCATTTGTTAGGCACTCTAACCTATTACAATTTGAGGTAGAAAAAGATACCAACCTGATGACAAACGCATCTTTTACATAACAAACAAAATATATCACATTATTACTATTTTAGATACCTTGATAACACTATTTACACTATGTGTATATGGACCAAGCTTAGGGTGTCCTCTATTTCTTCAATGTGAGCCAAAGAACAAAAAGAACAATATGAAGAGGGTGAATCCAAACGACTCAATGTGGTAAACATCAATATGCCTTAAATAATTAAGTAATTGTATCATAGTGTATGCATGCATACATATATCAAACACTTATTTCAAATATGAACGATTAAAAGAACATATTGAGATTAGATGATTAAATAGAACCTCAATATCAATCTAGCCACAATCACCAAATAGTTAGAAATAAAACTAAAACAACTTACTTGCTGGTACGAGCGACCTCCACAACTAACATAAATTAATTACGGGCCTACAGAGATGGCCTCCACAACCATTATGAGCTAGTACGGACAGCCTCCACAATCAAAGTATTATGAGTTGGTAGAATAGCTTCCACAATTAAAGCACTACAGCTAGTGGAATGGCCTCTACAACAAAAGTATTACGAGCTGGTAGAACAACCTACACAACCAACATAAATCAATAACATCTGGACACTAAGATAGACTCAGTATAAACCAATATTAGTTAGTTATCAAAACTAAATTACTACAAACTAATCACAACTAGTCATATATCAAGACTCATGGTCAATACCATAAACTATGGCAACAGACTCAGTTACATATCAGTTAAATCATATCATAATAGTTTGAGGTATTCAATCAACTTTTCAAATTTAGTGGAAGAGTTGTGAATAAGTATGCTAGAAATGAAACAGCACAACCAATATATCAAATCCAAGCATATATAAAAGAACATAAAGCAATATCATATTACTATACATAGATTCTTTCCCCTGCAAAGAAGTCTCATAATATATATCAAGCATAAACCCCACCTCAAGTCCTATTGCCCACCAAAAGGTTTCTACTGGTCAAGGATGCTTGGATCCTCGCCATCTATTTTCAATCGGAATGTGAAATAAGTATTAATATTATGGTATAATTATGATTACTTATGTGTTCTATTTTCATTAGCCTACTTATTCCCCTAATTACCTCTTTCTATTTTAGGCTTTGTACCAAAGCATTTGGATACACAATATGTTTTTCTTGATTGTCTAATTCATATTACTAGTTTCACTACATATCTAGCTTGCTTTGGCAATTAAAGGTTTACTCCAAATTCCATTCACAATTTAACTCCCTAAGCATGCTACTTCGGTTAAATTATAAATCAAACAGTTTATTAGTTTCCAATCAATACTTCATTCTCTCAGCAACAACATTTAATTTAGTATTCTAAGCCCATAACTAATAAATTTAGGGTATCCTTATGAATTTCACGTATTTCTATATTAATAATCAATCTCCGTAACATTACATAGTTGAGGATTTCTAATTACACTAATTAACATGATTAGTGACAATTAGGCTTTTAATAATGGTCCAACTCCATGCATTACTTATAATCAAATTTTTATATCCAATCGTTCAATTTATAATTGGATATTTTGGTCCAAGTAACTCATACTTACGTCAAAATTAGCTTAACAAATTAATTAGAATAAATCAGAAATCAAGTAATTGATCAATAGGAGTTTTACCAAATTGACCAAGCTCAAGGTCAATTCACAACGTGGAACAAGCTCGCGTGCATCTAGATTGCTACCTCGAAGAGATTGATCATCAACCACTAGAGCGCTACCGTATGCTACTGTTGAAACTAGGTTGTGACACCACCAACCTGCTCCTCACGCTTAACAAAACCCATCAACCAATTTCTATGTTGTATGTCAATTCACTACCTAATTGTACCAAAAATCATTGGCCACTGCCATACGTTTTTTCAAATCACTTCTTCGTTGGCAACCAAAACCTAAAATTGAAGTTGCCATGCCCTTCCACTTATCAAACCCATCCAAACCCACCCCTTAGTCATGATTGTCATCTATCAAAACCACCGCGGCCGTAAAATTTGCCGCAAGCTCTATTCAGTCTTAATTTTCCCGGCATTTCCCTAGTAGTTTAGGGTGTTCTTGGTATCGATGTGTTCCTTGAGCTAAGAGGGAGATAATCAATAGGTTGGTAATATATACTTCTAGCGACAATGAGGTAATGGGTTAAGAGGATGGTGATGGACATTCATGAGGAAATTTGATGAAATGGGAGGCTTCCTTTCATATTTTTCATTTTTACAAAATTGCACTTTGGCACCAAAACTTATCCTCAACTTTCGATTTGATCCCTCAAATTTCTAAGTGTCTGACATTGGTCTACAATCTTTCAATTCTCTTCTCTAGCTTTCTTTTTTTTCTCACATTGGCCCATGCTCAAGTTTTACTTTTTTGCAATTAAGTCCTTATTTTATTAATTTTTGGTCCCTCTAATTTTCCAACAACATACTAAGACCCTAATCAATTTAAGTATATTTTATTAAGGCCAATTTTGATTTTGTTATTACTATTTTTATTTTAAAATCTTAACATTCTAATTCAATTTGTTAATTTTGAAATCTAACAAAAATTTCGTACCCACAGGTTGGAGAATTACCATCCTACTTTACACTAAATATCACTACTCATGCAGCATTACTTTTTATAGAGCCTAAAGCAATAAAGAGATTTATGGCTATATGAAATAAAGATTTCAAAATTAGCAATACAAGCTTTCTGAAATAAGTTATGACTATAAAGAATACAATGTGCTTGCTAAAGTGCCTTTGATGACAACATTTGGCAAGAAAGATTTAAGTGCACTTTTGAGGCAATTAACAAAAAAATTGCCAAAAGTGCTTTGGGCTGAATTCGACTTTCAAAAATATAATGTGCACATGTTTACATGGGGTGTTGAAACCGATCATAACTGGTGTCCCATTACTATTTGAGATATGTCAGCTTTTGGATTGAAAATTCTGTAACATCCCAACTTTAAGGACTCTCAAATTAAACTAATTATTCAACATTTAAACTGAGTAACTTGACAAAAGAAATTATACAGGAGGACAATTAAAAATTAATCAAATTAATTAGGGCCTAGCATTAAAGTTAAAGCATCAAGGGACTAAATAATTATTAAGATTAAGAACTAATTGCTAGGAATTGCAAATGTTAGGGGGCCAATCTAAAAATTTAGAATTTCCATGGATTGTTAGGGTGAAAAAATTGCAAAAGAAAACTGCAAGGACCTAATTAAATGCAGTTAAAAATTAAAGGAGCTAAATTGTAGGTAGTTGAAAACTTTTGGGTCAGATTTAGAATTATGAAAAAAGCAAGTTATAGAGAAGATGCGGTCCATAACTTTCTTCAATTCTCACTCGTGTACCCAAACCATACCTCACTGTCAAACTCTTAAAATGTGACTGGAGAATCCCAAACTAACCTAAGAATCACTATCCCCACAACCTAAGGAACAAAACTATACCAATATCTACAGAAAAGAACTACTATAAGCATTGAAAAAGTGAGGCTGACGGAGCTAGTAGTGATGATGGCGAGTTTCCTATTTTTGGCGATGTTTAAAGGCGAGCAAAAGGTGAAAATTGATGGGTTTATCGAGGCGACACTATTGGTGACTCTAATTTTAAGTTTTGTTAGTCGAAGATAAAGGTTCGAAGATGGTGGTGCACAGTGGTGGCAACATGGCAACGTATGGCGGCTGGCAGCGGCACTCTAGTAATACTCCGATAAAGGGTTCAATTTCTTATTATGAGTGCATCTAGATTACTTTTTGCTTGAGATTGGGTCCACATTCAATCCAATTTATGTAATGCCTGTTAATTAAATTTTAATTCAATTAAATTATTGGGCTTGAGTAGGACTGTAATTTACAATTAACTGCGGCACAAAAGTAAGGTTGTTAGGTTACATCTAAAATTAATTTAGGAGAAACCTTGTAGTTGATAAAGCAACTAAAACTCCGAACATATTAGGTTAGGTGGCATTCACAATTAATTCTTGATAGCAACAATACAATTGGAGAAATCTTTTTTTGTGTCGTTAATCTGCAAATTGAGAGAAAATGAAGTCAGAACCATTCAATTATAATAACGCCACACCGTTGCAACAATTATAGCATTAGATTTTTTATTATCCTTGCTTTCGCAGCTTTTCCTCTTTAACCCCATCCATAAAAAAAATAAATAATTTTTGGTGACTGTTATGGAGTCTATTTGTAATTTGATATTATCCTTGATGACATACATAGACACTATGGGGATTATATTTAACCTTGATTTTATTTAGTGAGACTCTCTCTCCCCTTGTGGATTGTTTGGAGTTGAATTCTCTTACTCTAATTTTGAGATTTGTGATCCTATTTTTCCCACTCTAGCAATGGTATGCTCCTTATCACTTATTATCTATATGTTTTTTCTAAGTACATGCATACGCTTGTTACTGTAGTCTTAGAAATTAATTCATAGAGAAGAGATCAATGTTTGGCAGTCCTACGATAAGCATAAATATAAAATAAATGCATGCTAAGAGCTCTTTAAGGACATTTCAACCTTTGCATCACAAGATTAGATAAATATTGGGTAAATCAATTGTTGGGAAGGAATCAATAGGAACAGAAGAAAACAAAAGTGAATCAACTAGTAAAACAAGTGGAGAAGAAAGAAAATCATTTCAGGGTAGTAGTCTACAATACAATTAATACTTAAGGGTTTGTTTAGAATATTAGGATTAATCCTAGAAAATGGTTACAATATCAGTTGACTTGGATAATGGAAGATACCACTCAAGTGATGATACATAGATATAGCTCTAGAACTCCTCAAAATCGAAGTAATAAAAACTGATATAATCTCTCTCTAGCTTGAATTGATGGATCTTCTTGGCCTTACATGGGTTCATACCATCCTTTTTAAGCAATTACTTTTAGCACTTTTTCCTTGTGCTTCATACAATTCATTGGTGCTTCATAAAAAAAACTCATCATGTTTACCAGTGAAAGATTTTAATATTATTATAGGACAAGAGAAGGAATTTTGGCATTAATCATTATTCTTATTAATGAAAGATTGCAAAAGAGGAAAACAAAATTGTTTTATAAATAACAAACCAATTAATTAGAAAATATATTGAATACTTCTTTTCAAAATTAAAAAAAAATGACTTTATGGAAGAATGTATTGAGGTGGAGTTATGTTGGAGTTTTTTAATACATTTTGTTAAAGATTTTTTTTCTAAAGTTTATTTTACAGTGTAATTCTTTTATTACTAACTATAAATTAATTACAGTTTTATTTAATTGCGCATTAGTTAATACTAAAATGGATCTAGGCTATATGCTTTTCAATGTGAACCAAATCCAATTCAAAAAGAAATGTTTTTAACTTTGAATAATTTAGCACTTGCAAAGAATTAGATCATCAAGAAAAATAATTGTTCCTTTTTTTTATTAGGTTTTTATGGCTATGATATAACTGAAATACATGGCACGTCATTTATGACTTAAATAGATTTCATATCTATAATTTTGAGTTATAATGCAATATATTATGCAAGATATTTCATTTTCTTTTAATGATAATTTTATTTATTTTTTATTCTCTAATTTTTTGTTCCCACAAAACGTTCTTAAGATAAATTTTATAATTTTTTATGAAATAATTTAACAAGATTGTACATTAAAAAAATTATATAAAAAAATATCGTACTATATTATTCTTTGCATATTTAAAATTTTAAAAATTATCAAAAATAAATATAAAGTTATATATTTAATGAAACGAGCACAACTTGGATGGTGGCCTTCTTTCTGGTATTTTACTATATGAGCAAAACTTAAAAATATTTTTTCAATGATTTGGATCTTAGGGGGCTATTCGTGGACAACGCATTGTCTTCTCCATCAAAACCACATGCTCAAGCCATCCCCACTGATATGGGATAATCCAGTAGGCCCAATAGGCCCAACTTCAAATGAGACAGCCCACAAGGCCCAACTTGATACTGTATAATCCAGTAGGCCCAACAGACCCAGATTCAAAAGAAACAAACTATGAAGCCTAAAGGCACATTAGTCTGGTCGACCTGTATCAACCCCATTTGATAAGCCCTGCGGTCTACCCGTGTCGACCTGAGGGCCACTTTCAAAGTTTTAGCATCCAAGTCCGATCGACATGAATCGACCTCCAGGTGCAAATTGGACAGGTTGAATCTCTCGGCATCGATGACATGTGGCAGCTGATGTGACTGCTACCAACAGATGTAACCGCTGCCAACAACTCCAACAACCCTGCTAACAACTCTAGCAGGAACGTGCTCCTACTGGCATGGTTATCCGAAAAAATGAGAGATTCGCCACCTGGCACAGTATCGGGATCTGAGCAAAGAATGACTCCCAACCCCCTATCATGGAGAAAGCCAAGTACACCTGGTAAGGGTACTTGGGAAAAATCACACCCACAGCAAGCTATAAATACTACAAGCACAACCACACTCAAGGTAATGCCATTTTACATTACTCACTACATATTCTCTCTATATTCTCTTATCTATCGAAAATTAACTTGAGCGTCGGAGTGCCATAGCTGAGGGCCTCTCGGCTAGTTGACATGTGTTCGTAGTTGCAGATCTCAAGCCCAAAACACTTAAATCAACTGGAGTACCTGACTCTCCAGCTCTCTGCAGCATCATTTAGCACCATCTGTGGGAAACATTTGAGATTGCAACGAAAAAAATGGTGAACACACGCCGAGTAGCATCTGGGAGGGAGGAAAACAAGAGGTCTACTTCCTCACCACTCCCTAACCCCTAGCAACAAACAAATATGCCGGGCACCAGTGCCCCCCAAGAACAGCTGGTGACGCTTCCCATATCCCAACTAATGCAAATGATTAGTGAGCAGATTTCTGCCCAGATATCAGCTCAGTTATCTGCTGCTTTGAACAGACACACCTCAGTGCCC
>JACGDI010005829.1:952771-977298 GCA_014898725.1 Jacaranda copaia
AACTAACTTGAGCATCAGAGTGCCATAGTCGAGGGCCTCTCGGCTAGTTGATGTGTGTTTGTGGTTACAGATCTCAAACCCAAAATACTTGAATCAACCGGAGTACCTGACTCTCTATCTCTCTGCAGCATCACCCATAATTTCTATTCAAGTAGCAAAGCTTCCATGGTCACAATTGGAGAAATTTCAAAGAACAAAGAAAGGGCATGAAATTGCTAAAAAAGAATATTCTGAAATGTAATTAACGAGCATAGGATTTGTTTATTTATACAAGAAAGAGAAGAAAAAGAACTGAGAGCTAACTACTTCATTAAAACCCTAAATCAAGTTAGTTAGGGTTAACTAAATAGGGCTATCTAACTAATAAAAGCTAACTAACTACTAACAATTAAAAACTAATTTTAACTATTTAGGCTATAATTAAATATAAAAGAGATATGTTTGTACATCCACCCTCAAGTTGAAGCTTAGTGGATACCACACAAGCCTAACTTGGAAAGTATATGCTAAAAAGAAAGAGTATAGAGGCTTCTTGTAAAAATGCCTACAAGTTGAAGGTTGGAAGGAACATGTTGGAGGATAATGAATCCTTCCTTGAACTTGTTGCGAACAAGATGACAATAAATATCTAAATTTTTGTGTGTTCATGGAAAGTTTTCAATAACGTGAATGGTAGCTTTGTTGTCACAAAGTAGTGGAACTGGCAAGGGAACTAAGGCATAAAAGACCTTTAGAAGATATGTCACCCATTGTAGTTCACAAAAAAATAGATGCTAGGCTTTTATACTCAGCTTCTGTAGGTGAGCTGGACATGGTGGACTTTTTCTTAGTCTTTTTGGATATAAGAGCTTTGCTTAGAAAGATGCAAATACTTGTAATAGATCTTCTAGTTGAGGTACATGCAACCCAATCTGCATCAATATATGCTCTGTGTTGCAAGCAATTTTTAGCAACAAAAAAGAGCCCTTTTGATGGACATCCTTTTAAATAACGTAGAACATGGAGGGCTGCTTTCCAATGATCTGTTGTAGGAGTGTTAACATATTGACTGAGTTGCTATATGTGTTCGGTAAGATTAGGTCTTATGAGATGAGGTATAGCAGTCTTCCAGCTAATCGTCTGTATTGAGCAAGATCAGGGTAAGGTGTTCCTTTAATGGTGAGTTTAAGATCTTTAGGGAAAAGAACATTAACAGGTTTAGATCCTAGGAGTCCAGTGTCTTCCATGATGTTAAGTATATGTTTTCTTTAGTTAAGGTAAGCTCCTTCTTCTGTTTTTACAATTTCAACTCTAAGAAATTATTTAGCAGTTCCAAGGCCTTTGATGGAGAATTTGGGGAGTAGAAATTTCTTAGTAGCTATGATATCACCTTCTCTACTACCAGTGATAAATAATCATCTATATATACTAATAATACCAAAAAGTATTCACAAGATTGTTTCGGAAGAAGACAATGATCATGTGAAGATTGCTTGAAGCCAAACTACTGCAACTTGGATGTAAGTTCAATATTCCATTGCTTGGAAATCTATTTCAATCCATAGAGAGACCTTAAAAGCTTATAGACCTAACTTGGTTTAGCTTTGTCATAGCCATCTGAAAATGACACATATACTTTTCTTGCAGAAAACCATGCAAAAATGCATTCTTAATGTCCAATTAGTGTATGCTCCATGAATTAACATTGTTTAGAGCCAAGAGAAGCTAGACTGTCACTAGCTTAGCAACTAGAGAAAAGCGATATATGTAATCCACCCTAGCAACTTGATCATAACCTTTTGCCACCAACTTTATTTTACGCCTCTCAATTATGCCATCAGGCTCGAATTCTACCTTGTATACCCATCTGGACCCAATGGCTATTTTCTTGTAAGTAGGGTGGTTAACTCCTAAGTTTTGTTAGCTTCAAGTGCTTTTATTTCTTCTTGCATGGATGATACCCATTCAACTTTAGTGCATGCTTGTCTGTAAGATTCAGGCTCTCTAGTAGTTGATACATTAGCAAGAATGTTAAGTATGAATGAGACAAACCTTCTTCAGTAATGTAAGGAGAGGTTGGAGAAGTATATGATGCTTCTGCAAAGCCCAAGTCAATACTAGTGTTGTGAGAGGGCACTGTAACATTTGTCACATAATCACTAAGCCAGGTAAGTCTCTTTCCAGTTTTGGAGCTCTATCTTAGATCTTGGTGAGCTTGAATGTTGGCTTGGGAAGTAATTAGGTTAGGATTCTAAGATAAGGGTAAGGAAGTATTATGAGAAGTGTTGGGATTACCAAGGTCATTTTCAATGTTGTTTTCAATATTTTCAGAAATAATAAGAATAGGAATAGGTGGTTTAGAAGATTCATCAAAATGTTTCTGAAGGCAAGGGAATTTATTTTCACAGAAAATGACATCTCTGGAGGAATATATCTTGTGGTCATCAAGATCATAGACCTTAAAGGCCTTTATCCCATGAAATATCCAAGAAATACACACCTATAGGCTCTAGGAGTAAATTTATCTTTACAAGGATGAGTATTTATAGCAAAGCATAAGTAGCCAAAAGTTCTCAAGGAATGAAATCTGCGGTTTTGTTGTATAGTTTTTCATAGGGAGATTTCCATTGAAGTATTGGAGTTAGAAGCTTATTGATAATGTGAGTAGCCATAAGGATTGAATCTCCCCAAAATTTTGAGGGCAAACCAAATTGTATCAAAAGGGTTCTAGCTATTTCAAGAATATGCCTATGTTTTCTTTCCACAATGCCATTCTGCTGTGAAGTGTAAGGATATGTTATCTGATGGATGATACTAAGCTATTTAAAGAGAGCAATTAATTCATGGTTCACAAACTCAGTGCCATTATCAGTTTTATCATTCATGATAGAGATTTGAAATTGAGTTTGGATCAGTTTGAAGAAATGAAGTAAATAGCTATGAGTTTGGTACTTATTTTGTAGAAGAAATGTCCATGATGTTCTATTGTAATCATTTGCTATAGTGAGGACATAGTGGGCACCGATATTAGTGAGTTTCTTATATGGCCCCCAAAGATCCATATGGACAAGTGCAAATATCTTTGTAGTTGTTGTAATGCTGTTTTGAAAAGAAAGTCTAGTTTGCTTGGATAGAGGACATACACTATAAGGAATACAAGTATCAACATTTTTATTTCCAATTCTAGGTATGTGTCTAAGAACATTGAAAGAAGCATGTCCTAATCTATTATGCTACAAGGTATAACTAGAAGATGACACATTATTAACAAGATAAGAGGAAGTATCTTCAAGATCATGTTTCCTAGATAACAGAGGCTTACAATGATTGTAAACATGTTTGGCAGAATAACAAGAATTAATCCAAAACATAGAGCCTTCCAATTTCTCCTTCAACAACCAGTATCTTCTCACTCTGTAGGTCTTGCAAAGTGAAATACTTGGATAAAATGTAAACTTCACTTAATTTGTTTACTTGTAGAAGATTAAACTGAAATTTAGGAATATATAGTGTCTTTAAGTTTCGGGTTGGTTGACAAATACATTGTTCTTATGGAGTGAACTAGCTTTGTGGATCTATTTGGAAGATAGACGTGTGTGGGTAATTTTTTGTGGTTGTATTCTGTCAAGAGTTCAAGGTTTGAACACATGTGGCTAGATATTTTTGCATCAACTATCCAAGAGTCTTTATCTATCAAAAAATAACCATTTAGAGCTTTATAAGAATCCAAACCTGCAAAGTCCCCCTAAATGAGCAAAGTTCACTTAATTTGTCTTCAACTATTGCTTTCTCTTCATAGTCTTGTTGACTTCTTGCTATACTAAGTCAACTAACGCAGAAGTCCATTCAATTTTCTTCTACCCAACTCTAACAAATTGAATCTTCAGAGAGTGTCAGCTCAATTTGCCATTTGTCTTCCATGTGATTGAGCTTTATTTTCCCTTAACGCTTTATACCAATTAGGGTACCCATTCAATTTAAACTAGGTCTCCTTAGTATGTCCATCCTTTCCAAAGTGAACACAATGCTTGTTAGATTTCTTGCTAAAATCCCTTTCATAAGACTATTTGCTTCATGTTTCTTTCTTCAGTGAAGGATTTGTTCTTACTATCATTGCAATATTTTCAATAGAATCAGTAAACGTAGTGTCAATTCCCTCTACTTCTCTACTCTTAAGATCATGTAGTATGCTTTGTTCACATAAGGAATGGCTCTATGACCAATATTTGATTTCTAATATGATCATGGAAATCATTTAACCCCATTAAGAACTGCATTAAACGATTGTGATTATTCACATCAACAACACCTTTTCCAACTCCACATGTACATTCTAGAAGTGGTATTAGAATAGCTAATTCATCCCACAATCGTTTTAGTTTTGTATAATATTATACTACTAAGAGGTTTCCTTGAGCAATTGAGCTAATTTCACATTGAATTTGGAACAACATAGGACCATTAGCCAAATAGCTGCTCTATGTCATCCCACAGTTGTTTAGATAAAGTAGTATACAAAAAAGCTTCTACAATATCTTCCAAGATTGAATTCAAGATCCAAAAGGTTACATACAGTCTAATCTCATCTTCTGATCATATTCGTCACAATCTTCTTCAAGCATGGGGCATTTTACATTGATAAACCTTAGTTTAACCTTTGCTATCAGTGCGATCTTCATTGATCGGCTCGAGGACAGAAATTGTTTTCATTAAGAGGTGTAGTCACTAACACCATACCAAGGTGGTCTAAAGACTGGAAGATTAGAGGATCACTATTATCAGCTCCATCGATTGCTCGAGCTTGAATTCTTTATGCGTCAATCTCTTCGATCATCTTTTCCATTCATGAAACAAAGATTCAAGTAATCAAATTAAAGTGAGGTTGGTAGATTTGCAAGGAGTAGGATTTTTTAGAGCCACGTCGTTGTAGCTCGGATGCCATGTTCAAGTAGCACAGCTTCTATGATCACAATAGGAGAAATTTCTAAAAAGAAAGAAAGGGCATGAAATTGCTGAAAAAGAATATTTTGAAGTGTTGTTAATGAGCATAGGATTTGTTTATTTATACAAGAGAGAGAAGAGAAGAAAAAGAATCGACGGCTAACTACTTTATTAAGACCCTAAATCAAGTTAGTTAGGGTTATTTAAAAGGGGCTAACTAACTATTAAAAGCTAACTGCTAACCATTAAAAAACTAATTTTTAACTATTTGGGCTATAATTAAATACAAAAAGGATATGTTTGTAGTATTTCACGTGTGCTTCGCTGCACATGGTCTTCCACACCCATATCCTCTACTCTCTTTCAACAAGAAAATGATTCGACTTTTCCATCTTCTTCATAATTTCAACCCCCCATGGAGAAATTAGTCGAATTGTCCGACCATGAAATCCGCATAGACTTTGCTTTGGGCTGCAAATGCCGCACCAGCATTCTCCTCAAATCCCTCATTTCCACTGCGCCGCTCGCTTTCAAGGTCCAGACCTCTTCCCCCCACAAGTTCCTCGTCAACCCGCCGAGTGGACTCGTCCCTCCGCTCTCCTCCACCACCTTCCAAGTCGTCCTTAAACCCCAGTCCCACCTCCCTGCCACCTTCCCCCGCTCCCCCTCCGACCGATTCCTTGTGAAAACCGCCGTCGCACCTGACCTCAGTACCGACTCACCGGAGTTAACTCAGCCCGAGCTCGTCAACCGATGGTTCAACTCCAGCCCCCACCGCCCAACCTATGACGTTAAGCTCAAGGTTTACTTCGTGGGCCCCTTTCTCCTCACTCACGCAGTGGGGGCGGGAGATTTTGAGGCAGTGAGGAGCATTGCCAAACGACAGCGTTTGGTTGCTTCTGAGTTGCCAGCTCTGGAAGCTGAGTCGTTGTACCGAGTTGCAACTCAGTTCCCTGACATTATGGGTTTGCTCTTGGAGGCGGGTTTGAAGGTTGACGTACGCCGGGAACTATATGATGGCGTCGGGTGGGCGTCTAGGGGGTGGACGGAATTACACGTGGCGGCGGCGTTTGATCGGAGGGATGAGGTTGAGAAGCTAGTTAAGGAACGCGGGGAGTTGGAATCCAAGGATAAGGAAGGGAGGACGCCTTTGCATTTGGCCGCAAGTAAAGGGCATGTGGGGAGTGCTAAAGTGTTGTTGAGTGCAGGTGCTAATGTGGACGCAAGGAGCAAGGACGGCCGTACGGCTCTGTATAGAGTGGCGGCCAACGGGGACCGAGCAATGGTGGAGATGCTTTTGGGGGCTGGCGCTGACCCCACTATTGGTGATGTGGATCATTGCCGTTCAGCCATTGATGTTGCACGAGATAAGGGCCACGTAAGTAGTGTTACCTCTGATTGCTTACTGAAAATTTTATTTTTCCCTCTCTGCCAATTTGTTCTTGTCTTGTTTATATTAAGATAGGAAAATAAAAAAAATTCACAATTGAACTTGCTGATAACTGGGGAACATGAACTTGACCTAATTACCATTCAAATGAACTTTAGTTTAATCACCTCCCCAGAGCTAGCTACCCAAAAAGAGAGATTAATAACTTGGGACCTTGGTTAGAGGAGTTAGGTTGTGTTATGTCCGAAAATAGTGGTAGAAATCAAGAGGGGAAGTGGTATGTGATGGGATCTAATTCTTTGTCATGGTGGAAATATGGGAATGTAAATAGATTGGATGAATAGTGCAGGGTGCAATCTGAAGGGGAGAGATATGGCCACATTAGATGCTGGAAATAATTCAACAACAGAACAAATATCATGCCTTTATTACTATTATCCCTTTTGGTTACATTTTCATGTTTATGCTTTAGCACAACTGTTTGGAAGCAATCCAATAATTATCTTGTTTTCTATTATAGTTATTTCAATAAAGACCAGTCCAAATTCGTTAGCATGTTTTCTTTTATGAAATATCCAAAAACTTATGTCTGCTGAAAGATTATATCAGTCAAATGCTTTCTTATGATAACAACAGTTCTGTCTGAAGTTAGAACATGATGGCATACAGGACCATTGTTATGAGCCTTTCTAACATATAAAGTGCTCCAATGGAAGAACTAGGTTGTACCTTGTCTGATTTCTTGCAGTTGCTTTCTGCACTCTTCTTTATTTTCTTTGAGTGGGGATTACTGATTTGTAGATTAATTATAAAACACTTGATTCCATGACTATTAATCTCAGAAAAATTAGTTGACTCTTTATTCTGCTTAAGTTGAAACATCAAAATTAGTCTTGTAGTTCATAAGAATTCTAGTTCTAGCAGTTAGCATCTGAAAAAGCTAACGGCTATGCCTGCCTCATTTTAAATGACTTTCACTTTCAAAAGCGAATTTAGTTTCTCAAATGCCTTTATCTGACCACTTCCTCCCTTTCTTCCATAGCATAAGTCAGGTTTTCTTGGGGCAGATCTTCCATCTTGCTGGTTTGTGTGTTGGAAATTGAGCACGAGATAGAGCCTTCCCCTTCAAAATGCTCTTTCTTATACCATTAGACTTTAGTCATTGTCATCAGAGGATTTAGTTTGACTGGCTTGAGGATTGCTCTGGATCATATTGACAAACACTAAAATGATAGCCTTTCAATGATAGAACCAAATCACCTAGCAACTTATAACCACCTATCACCTATGAATTTGCAAAATAATGGTGAAGTGGTATTTAGCCCCTTCAAGAGCTAATGCCTGCATTATTTGGTTTTATCGCCAAGGTTGAAATAATTCTTTAGATTCGAAGCCATGTCACAAAGGCAGAAATTCAAAATCTCTTGAAGTGAAGAAGCTCTTAGTTAAAAATGATTGAGGAATGGGCTTGTTCTTGCATCCTTTTTAAACATTTGTCTAGAGATATATTTCACACATAGTAGTAAATTACAGGATATCATTTCTTGATACTTAATTCTTGATAGCATTTTTGTCTAGAATTTCTTAAGTCTGAGTTCAAGCTCATCAGATTCAATGGTCACACAATGATTGCAGCCTTTCAGTGATAAAATAATATGTATTCTGTGCTATGATTCTATGAAGTCTTTGGAATGGAAGAACAATTTTGGGGTGTGTGAATTACACCACTACGCATACTGCAAAAATTCATACCAAAAATGAACTAGCTTTAGGAAAAAAAGGATCTTGCTGATGGGCAGCAGTCCTTGACCGGTTGTCAGTCTGGGTATACTTTTGCGCGTTGATTAAATTTCTGCGCAGAATAGAACTTTTAACATGCCTCGTCTTTCGGATGATGTTCGTTTTGAGTTTAAATGCTCGATGGGCTGAATTACATTGAATTTGGACTACTTGCATAATTTTGGAGGGTGAGTCAGTGTTGATTTTCATCATATAATCCTCATATACTGGGCTTTCAAGTTTCCACAGCATGTCTGGAAAGTTTCTTCATCTGAATAGTAATTCTAAACCTCATCCAATGATGGATGACTTTCTCAACTTATCTTGGTCATTAATTACAGAAATCCATTTTAAAGACATTCTAGTTAAGAGTTGTAAATGGATATTTGAAAATTTGTTTACCATTTGCATTGTTATCCGTTTATACAAAATTTATCCGCATGCATTAAAAATGGATATTATTCGTATTTGATTAGTAGATATTCAATTATAAATGGATACGGATATGATAAATGCGTATCCGATTCATTTAATATTTGATCTGAATATATATTTATTAAATAATAAATTATTTATATTTTTCAATAAAAATCTTATAATTCATATATGTATGTATAAATTATAATTGAAGAATTGGGAAGAGAAAAGAATAAATTTAAAAAAAATTTGTAATATAGAGAAAAAATTAAAGAATAAAGTTAATCAACATAATTATTGTTGGTTGACTTTATAATTAATACACTTAAATTCCATTTTAATATTAATTACTACTAATAATTAATTATGAAGTTGATCACGAATTAGAAATTATATTATTTGTTTGATTGCTTTCTTTTTAATAAAATTGTATAGTTCTTTCTATTAATTACAACATGTATTTATTATATATTTGTAAATTCACATACTTGGATATCCGTAAATAGATATCTAAATAATTATCATCAAATATAAATATCAAAAAGATAAATTGAATGCAGATAAGTTTAATCAAATACAAACGCATCTGAATAATTATAATCAAATACGGATATATTCGAATTCAACCAAAAAAGACGGTTATGAATTCCGATATCATTTTTAAATATCTGTCAAATCTGTACCCGTATCCAAATATTCGAAAATTTAAACAGATATGAATATGGAAATAGTGTATCCGATCTGTTTAATATTCATTTACACCCCTAATATTAGTACATGCCCATGCCCTTTTGTAGCTTAGCATTTCTATATACTTATAATTGCAAAATACCCCCAACAAACTGAAACCTGTAGAGCTGAGAAGTTACTTCAAACAAACAAACTCAATTAAGGTGCATTCTTTCACTTTCTTGTATCTCTATGCTTTTTCCCTTGTTCATGACCAGTTGCAAGGATGATCTGTTTTGATGCGTTTGTTTAAGAAAACTTTTTGCGATGTTTTGCTGTTGTATGTTAATTTACTGGTTTATCAATGCTAGTTGTAATTCTTTTCCTGATGCTTGTTTACCTTTTTTTGTTGTTCATTATTGTGTATTATAGATCTTCCATGAAATGGCATTCTGCTGGTTTATTCACAAAGTATTGAGTGAATGAAAAACGAAATATTCAAAGATCCAAAGGATCAGCATCTTCCTCCCTCAGGCCCCACTAGAAAACCATCACTTATGTCATCATTACGTATGAGAATTTATCCTTTGTCAGATTGGATGCCTTGCACCCAGGCCACGGACGCTTGCGTGATTGATTGGATGATTGACAAGAGAATTTCTTGTCAGCATCAAGATTTTTCTGTTGGATTGGGTACATTTATTTTGGGAATTATGACACACACCTAACTTGGCATATGCTTGAAAATATGCATGGGTATCTCTAAATCTCAGATCACAATTGAAATTCTTCATGCATGATCCATGGTCTAGACGCCATAGAATTCAAAAATATCAGTGTCAGAGACATTGATGACAAGAAAACTTGATGATTACATCCTACCAAAAATTACATCAAAAAAATTATTTTTTAATACAGGTAACCAATCAACAAAATATGTATTTTGTTAAAAACCATCGAAATGTGCACTTGTATACGCAATGACCATGTCCAAGAAAATAATTAATAAAAATATATTGCACTCTTTACACTAACTTGTTCCCTTTCTAGGAGGATTACACAGGCATTTTAGGGATTAACAGTCTTAAAAGATCTTAGTCCTTGTATGCATGTGGATATAGGAGGTGCTGCAAGAGCTTTTGTTGCAGAAATAAAAGTTGTAGAGAAAGATAAAAAATTGTAGAGAAGTTGCGGTAAAAGTTGATGATATGAGTGTCCAAAAAATAGAAGCGAAAAGTACCAAGAACCTGCAGAAGTTGGGTGATGATTGTTTTTAGTTTTTAATTTTTTTTTCTTTTTTTCTTTTTTGTCTTAACATTAGAGAATTAAAAGTAGAACCATCATTTAAAACTCCAAAAACATCTAAATTTCCTCCACAAGCTGAAAAACTCTTGTAAAATCTTCCACAATTGAGCATTTCATGCTGTGTGATCTGTTCTTTCTGTGCTGTTGGCATTTCATCATATGTGGTCCTAGTAAGTTAAAGATGTACAAAATTAAGCTTTGGTTCATATATAGATAACTCAGTGCTTAGCCCACTGTTCACGGTTCTAGACTCTCATTAATCTTCATTGACAATGTGCAGAGGGACATAGTTAAAATACTTGAACGAGGTGAAGCTGTGGTTCATGCTGCTAGACGTGGAGAGCTTGAGATACTGGAATCACTACTGGAAAAAGGGGCAACAACGAACTTCTGTGATCAATATGGTTTGACGGCACTCCATGTGGCTGCTATTAAAGGCAGCAAAGATGTGGTGATGATGCTTGTTGAGTTTGGTGCTGATGTAGAGTGCCAGGATGCTGAAGGTCACACACCACTGCATTTGGCTGTCGAAGGAGGGAGCATTGAGACGGTTGAAGTTCTTATCAATAGAGGAGCTAATATGAATGCCGAGAACAAGAAAGGTGCAACCCCACTATACATCTCAAAATTGATGGAATATGAGGATATCACACAGCTTTTACTAGAAAAGGGGGCTGCATCATTGGATCTCTCAACCATGTCCTAAACTCCTTTAATACACAACTTGTAGCTGTAATTCTGCAGCCATCACTAAACCAGTACTTTATTGTATTAATTTTTTTATAATTCTGATGATCAGTGCTGGATTCACCGGCTTCAAAGAGCCTTTTTAAGACTGCTATGTTGAAAAGGTAGTGTTTGGTTTGGTTTTATTTGAAGTGTTTCAAGGAAATGTTTTGGAGAATGGGTTGGAAGAATGTGATATTTGGTATTGTTTTAGAAATGGTATAGATATTATTTTGTGAAACAATGATATTTTAGTTGTGTTTTGATTTGGAGATATAATATATATATATATATATATATAATAATTATAATAATTATGTCTATCTTGGAAATTTTAAACCTTAAGAGTTGGTGATGGTATTTTGATATATTATGCTGGAGTTTCTGGATGAAAATACCAAAACATGTTTGATTTTATTTCCTTGGGTGAAAAATGGCCTGGTAAAATAAAACCAAATTATTGTTTTTTCCTCTTTAGAGCTAACTCTAGAAAAAGGTGTGTTGGATATTTTGGGCGGGCTGTACTCCTAAAAGTTAGATCAGCATGATACCCACGAAACTTCCGCGTTATTCCTCAGACGGGACTCCGTCCAACCCAAATCATTCTTGTGTGAGAAAACTTAACAACTAGTCGTCATCTGAGAGTCGCATGTTAAATATGTTGATTATGATGTCTGTATGTGTGTAGGTACAGAGGTCCTCATACTTCCAATCCCAACAGAATCCATACGTGGCAGAAGCAGTGCCTCGGTTAGGCTAGGCTCGACTCGGCTCGGCTCTCATTCCTTCCCTTCCCTTCTCTTCATCATTAATGAAGTTACTAAAATACGCACATAATAATATGCACTGACCCTGAAATTTTCTGTGCAATTAATTATATATGATCCATCCTTGAATTAAATATGCAAGCGATCTTATTGTTAATGCGTTAGTCTTGCCCCCGTCCCTTGGACTCTCCTCTTATCTTATGCATGTTCATGAATTTTTATAGGAATAAAATTGCCCAACATGAATGCCAGCAAAACAACAACTCAAAAAAAGTGAGCATTTCTTGTTTGGCGAATGTTTAAACACTGGTCGAATTAAGAGGATGTTCTGGGTGAATTTATTAGCTCCTTCAAGTATTATATAAGATGCTGGGGAGTTTATGAAATTTTCGATAAATTTCTAGAAAGAAAATAATGTAAATAAGTTCCCAAGATAAAATATTGTCAAAGTCATAATAAGCTCTTTATAAAATATAAAAAATTTCCAATTTATTTTACAGATGTTAACAAACTCATTTGATTTTAAACATGTCAATCACAAAGTTGTCATTATTTACATTTATAGTCTTAGATTATCTAAAAACTTCAAAAGCAAAATTTCTTATCAGTCCTAAGAACTCATAAAACGTTTTAAATAAATTTAACTATATAAACCATGATATGATATCTCTAAATTACTAGATGAGGCCATCACCTACAATGTGAGAAGTTCCAGTTCCAATGCTCTATATCAAACAAAATCTGGTACCCACCTTTGTTTGCCAGCTGAAAATATTTTTCTACTTAATTTGTGTGCTTTCATGCTCACTATATTTTCTTAAATAAATTTTTGTCTAATTACTGGTGATACTTTGCTCGAGCTCCGGAGGTTTATATGTATATTTATCTTATTCTGTATAGTATGTATCGAATTCTGATATGATATGTATATTTATCTTATTCTGTATAGTATGTATCGAATTCTGATGTGTGATCTGTCAAAACACCCGCAATTAATATATGAATATAATAATAATAATAATAATAATAATAACAACAACAATGTGTCTCTTAGCTAAAAGCCTGCTTGTCATTCTATCAATTTTTGAACAGAAATACTCAACAGTTATTGGACATATTATAGAGTAGGATTTGAAATCAAATTTCTACGTTTTCACCAACAACAAAAAGCTTTGTGTGTTTCCTGAGACCAACACTTAACCTATGTGATAATTGATTTTCATATTAATTGCTGCAGAACTTCTCAGAAGTTTCCCTTGTAACATCATAAACAGGTCCCAAAAATCAAATCAATGAGAGAGATGTCCTTTTTAGCTAGTTGTATTATTACCAATCCAAATGTTCCGCAAAGATTCTTCAAAGTCCAAAGGGGCATTTCCGTCATACAGAAAAACAACACAAAGCATAAACTCATTCTAAAAACCATCAAAACTATGATACGGTCGCACAATAATGTGTTGGGAGAGAATTGAAATTTGATGTAGTTCCGTGGAATATGAATATCCTTCTCATCGGATTGGGGCTCCACCAAAATAAGTTTGGGTTACCAGGGGATTCTTAATGAAACCATCAAACCTTAAGTTAGATTACCTCCAAGGTTAGGTAAAAAATTATGCAGAAGGAGAGGAAAACTAGCTAGTGTAGTTATTATTGTTCCTTTGATTACCTTGATATCAACGATAATTTTAATATGTTGAGTGGCTTTTCACCTAATACAATAAATTTTACACAGAAAGTGTAAAAATTAGGGAGTTAAATTTTAACGAATTCATGATATGCTAATGTATAAATAACCAAAAAACAACTCTAATGCCTATGATGATTTTTCTCGGCTTAGAGTTTGAATGGATACGTGTGCATTGACAATATATTGCATCATCAGGAATTAATTCATAATATATTTAGATATTATTAATAATTGTTGTTGAATTTTTGTAGCATTGACGTGGCAATTCCTTCACCATTAAGGTTATCAAAAGATAATTAAACGTAACATCAATTTACTATTATTCTACAAGAGAGAAGCAAAAATTTAAATTAAAAATGTCATGGAGGAAAGAAGAATTTCAATGGGACCATGTTTTGAAATTGAGGCCATGAAATTCACAATGAGAGAACAAAACTTTTCACATCAATTTGGGTAAATGCGCATTCGGGGTTGTCTATGGTCCGACAGTACTTGTGGTCCGATACCGCTTGTACTTATCGGATTATAGTGGCCAATGGGAAGATGGCAGCTCAGTAATTTTTGGCTAAATTAAAAAAGGGATTGATGGCTATATTTTTAATTGAAATGGGAAAGGACAAATTTGACCCACAGCATTGAAAATAATTTTAAAAGCAATATATAGTACCATCTGACTATTTGAAAGAAAACCCATTTATTTAATGCAAGAAAGAGAAAAAGGCAATAGATAAGCTTTCTTCCATGGAAATTGAAGCTTGGAAGAAGAAATTTATTTTGAAAGGGAACCCACTTTAAGTATTTTAATTTTTTAAATATTTGAAAATATTTATTTTTAATAAACAATTTTAATAATTATTTATTATTTTTTTGTTTTGCTGAAGTAGTTTGTGGGAATAATATTACAATAACACAAAATAATTCTCGAAATGATAAGTTTTGTAACAGCTTCTAATTTTCATTTCATATTTACAAAAACTTTCTTTAATGATTATCACATTACATTTAAATTTGTTTTCATTATTGTACATAAATATTTATATAACACTTCAATAATAATATTTAATATTTATATAACATCTCAATAATAATATTATATAATAATCATATATATAACATCATTTCTTCCATTTATAAATATACATACATCTACCAATCATTCTAATTATATATTCACACCTATAATTAAAATAGAAAACCATTTCACCTCACTAAATAAAAATAATTGATGTGCAATATATTAAAATTTGTCTACTTTCAAGCTTTCTAAACAAATAATTTTGTTCCAAAATATTTTCGAATAATCCCAAAATAAAAACAAACACCCATCACATTTCCCTTATCCATTTTTCTAAAAAAATTATCCTAAAATATTTTTCACAATCCAACAAAGCTTTAATTTTTAAACGATTAATTATAAAACATAAAATAAAAAAATAAAGATAAATAAATCAAGAAATATAAAAACATAAAATCAAAACTAGAAGCCCTAAGTTTTCTAAAATTAATTATAGAAAATTTAAAGTCTAAAATTAAAAATACAAAATACTTAAATATCTGAAAAGCTACTACTATATATTTCCAGCTCCCATTTCTTCAAATAAGAATAATAATTTTTAATTATATTTTTTTCTTATATATAACTTAATTTTTATTTTATTTAATATTTATTTTTAAAAATAATTTAACACAATTTTCGGCTTCTAATGTAATTAATGATTCAAAATTTCCACAACTCATGGTTATGAATTGTGGCTAAAAACAGATTTATTATAAGTTCTTTACAAATAAAATTAATTATAAATACTAAATATACATTGATTAAGTTTTCCCAAATATCATCATAAACATAGTTATATATGTTAATTTTTTCGATTAAGCTTTTAACTTAGTTTACAAATTACTCATTCTATTTTTCACTTTTTGAAACTTTTTTTTAAGGATAAAAAACCTTCGAGTGGTAATAAGAAAATATTTTCATATCACTAGACTTATGAATTAGGTAATCTTATTCCTAATCATCACTAATTTTAAATCAATTTTAAGCTACTAATTTTCTTATCGTTCACGTATTTTTATTAAAATAATACAATCTAAGACATCATAAAATAAATATATATATTTAATTTAAGAAAAACAATAAAAGAAGAAATTAAGTTTGTACCAGGAATTCTAACAATTTTTTTATTTTTTTATTTTATATACTTAATTTGTAATAGAAATTTTGAAAAAAATTCTAGTATCGAACTTCTAAAAATTAATTATAAAACTTTAAAAATATTAACTAAAGGGTTCTTTTTTTTTAAATAGGCATTAGAAATCATCACTTTCGAAAACTTAATCATAAAATGTAAAAGTATAAAATTAAAATATTAATTATTTAAAAGAAAAAAACGTGATAAATTTTTAAGCCCCACACCCCACATACCACACCCCCGCTACCCTGTTTCCTGGGCATTCCCATCCTCCAACTCTGAAGCCCTCCCTCCCATTATCACCCCAATCAAAAGTCAGGATATGTGATATGTCACATGTCTAGATTTAATTTAACAAAAAAATTAAAAACAATTTTTTTTTAAGGAAAAAAGCCCCATCTTTATTTAAAAATGAAGAAAGATAAAAATTTGAAAATAATTTATATTTCATAATTTGAATTAAAATATTATTTTTAAAAAAATAAATCTTTTTTTCTATCCATTCTATCTCTACAACATGCTTTTTTAGTCAAATTTCTAACAATTAATTCAAAAGTAAAAATTCAATATGAAAATGCTTTAAAGGCATGATTGTGGCGCATGTTTACGGTGGGATATGTTAGTATTTATCTCATATGGGGTATTGTTAAATTAAATGACATGTGTCTTATTATAATATGTTATTGTTAATTTTACAACAAGTTATTGGTTGGCATTTTAAAATTTAGTACATTAAATGCTTGGTAAATATTTAAAAAATAATTAAAAATTTTTTTAAAAATATTATATTAGATAACATAATATTAACATAAGAAATAGATCAAAAATAATATAATTAAATATAATTATCTTTATTTGTTAACTAAAATAAAAAATTTAAGAATAAATATAAAATCTAAAACTATTACCCCTACAATATAATTTAAATAAAATAAGTAAAAAAAATATTCAGTTTGGATTAATATTTAATAATATATAAACATATAAATGTATTTAAAATAATTTGATTGAATTAATAAATTAATTAAAAAGCAAATAACTAAAAAATTATAAAAAAGAAAAACCAAAAAAAAAAGAAAGGAAAAAGTCATCATATCCTCCTCCAAATCCGCCGCAAAGAAGCCCCCGTCCCCCACCCCACGACTCCCACCCCGTTAGCCCCCTCGTCCCCTTTTCTCGACCAGCCCGGCCAGATCTGGCCGCCTGTCGTTCTGCCGCCCGCCATGAGCATGGGGTTTGTATATACATATATAGATATACATATTTATGTGTATATATATGTATGTATTTATTATATGTGTAATATAGATGTGTAGTAAATATATATTATTTTAAAATATTTTTTGTGGATGATTTTTGGTGGCGTTAAGTTTTTAACTTTTTTATTTTATTAAATTTTTTCATAGGGGTTAAATGGACATATCATATTCTATAAGTTTTTCATAAATAGATTAAACTGTAGGATTTTTTTAATAAATAGATAATATTTTTTTATTAAAAATCAACCATTAACCAATCACATAATTAGTGGATTAAATTATTTATTATATTGCCAACTAATTATTAAAATAAAAAATTATGATTTTATATTTTAAGTTAAATAGTTTAGATTAAGTATATTTGTACATCTTTCACATGAAGTGTATATAATTAAAATTACATCGTAAACTATTCCATAATTGTATGCAGAGTTAATTTTTACAATCTTACATTATTTATAAAATAAATGTTACTTGTAGAAGATTAATTCAAATAATTTTTTCTTCTTTTTTTTGGGTAGCAAATCTTGTATACATTGTGCAGTCGAAAAGTTTACTTATAATATAAATTTAACCAAAAATTTAGTTACTCATTATTCATTTTAAATTTCTGTCCCTTCAAATTTTTACTTTTGATTTCCCTCCAATTTTTCTACAAAATTTGTACCTCTAACTTCCCTCCAAAGTCATCCTCCAATTTCTCCTTTATAATCTGTTTTCCTTTTTTTCTTTTTATTATCCAATTCTTTTTCTCTTTAGTATTTTCTTTATTTTTATTTTTACATTTAATAACTATATAATTTTCTTTATTTTTTACATATCAAAAAATCATAAACATTAATAATGTTAGTTAAATAAAAAATAAACATAATACATATATATAGATATATGAAATTTTATATGAAAATATAGAAAAAAATTAAAATGTATATGAAAATATATTATAGAAATTTAAAATCTAATGAAATATTTATATAAACAAAATAGGTAAATGATTATTTTGTCTTTTTCTTTTGTATTGTCAAAATTATTAAAAAAATATATATTAGGGACCATCAAGAAATTCAAATTGAAATGCATTATTTCTTATACTTTCTAATAGATATTTATATATTTAATTGCTTAAGAATTATTTGGAGAAAAACAATAAACAAAAGATGACTGTTAACGTAAAAAGAAAGAAGGAAATATATATACATATATATATATATATATAAATTATTCTTAATCAGGTAAGATTTCTTAAAATGATGATTACAAAGCTTCTGTTTGTATAGAGATCCAAATAAATCAAGGTATTATTCCGTCAACATATGCAATCAAAACTCATTAAAAATGAGTAATAGACTTCTGCTTAAGAGCAGTATATTGAAACAAAATAAGTCAAACAAGTATAGCGTGTGCATGTTTGGGTAAAAATGAATCAAAAATTTTAGATAGTAGGTAAAAAAAATCATCGCTATCCAAATCTTAATAATTGTGTTATCTTTTTTTGTTTTAAATTCATTTTTTTAAAACATGTCAAATCTTCTCGTCTAATTAAAATGGAGGAATATTGTCAAGTGTAATAAAACTAGCATAAAACTTCTATTATGCACGGACATATTGAAATTTTTTTTAAGAAAATATATAAATTAAATTATATTGATCAAATTTATATACATATATATATATAAAGAGTGCATATTGGATTTCTTTTTACCATTATTACATTCTTTAATTTTCTTTTATATTTATTTTAACATTTAATAATTATATGATTTTTCTTTATTTTTATAGAAATTAAAGTCATAAACAGTAAGAATGTAAGTTAAATGAGAAAAATGAAAGAAATAAAAGTGCATGTGAAATATGATTTGGAAAAGTGAGAAAAAAATTAAAATGCATATGAAAATGTATTACAACAATCTAAAATCCAATAAAATATTTATGTATAACAAATAAAATAAAAATGTTACAAAATTAAATACAAAGGACCCATCAAGAATATAAATTAAAATGCATTATTTTTCATATTTTTTATTTAGATTAATCTTTATGATTTAATTGCTTAGGAATTGATTGGATAAAAAAAGCGAAGGTTAAATACAAAGAGAAGAAAAGAGTAAAAAGAAAAGCAATTAAACATTTTTAAATTAATCTTGTATATTTTTTAACTTATAATTTTTTATTTCATTAGTTAATTAATTAGTTGTTATAATATGTATACCACAAAAAGGAAAAGAGATAACAGTGAAAAAAATGAAAGAAAGAAAATTAGATACATAAACCCTCCTTAGTTGTTGATTGAAGTTTCCTACATTGATGATGATAAGTTTTTGCTGACATAAAAAACCAACCATATTAAAGTATTGTCTTGTTAATATATATTAATGGAGGTTTATAGACATCAATGATAATAGCCAAATTCATCTTTTGAAGAGGGGTAGGGATTGGTAGGACTATTAATGTATATTCATAAATTCATTTAGTGTTTGTATATCTGAATCAATTTATAGGGCATGCTATATGTATTCATTTAAAGTAAATATTATTCATATTCGATTAATAAATATTCAATTATAAACGGATAGAAAATAGCAATTGCATATTCGATTTGTTCAATATCCGCTGCAAATATATAGCTATTACATATATCCGTTTATATATTTGATTATCGTAATTTAAATAAATTCATTATTCATATCTAATAAATAATATTTAAATGAAGAAAGCGCTTCCATTTACCATACAAAAATTAAATTAAAAATAAACATCGAATGCACAATGACCGAGGACGCCAAACAACAAAAATGACATTATGTATTTTAATGAATTAATCAAAAGTTACCAAATCACCTAGCACGAGCGCCTTTGATTTCATTTTTTCACATCTACAACTACTTTTCCACAACCATCCAAATATACACACATATTTTTAATTATTATCAATTTTATAGCACGATATCAAATAAAATGTAACATTCAAGAATTACCATATATTTACACTTTTATATCACAAATGGCTTGCAAACCAACACGATCTATGATCATGACATTGCTCCAAAATTCCTCCACACTTATTATAATAATTATTCGAGACTTAAATATAGATGAGTACTTCACTTGATATTTATTGAAATAGTCCATATGAAGAAGTTGCTATTAATTGATGCCAATTTTAGGGACTTGAATAGAGATGGATACATATATATTGGGTGTTCAATTAAATACTCCCAAGTCATTTATATAATAATTTTTACAATTTATTTATTCAAAAAACTTAACTAAATATAATACTTTGGTATAATATTAGAAATAATTTTGCTAAATCCTAGATTACACAATATTTTAAAAATTAATTGAAATAATCTATTATGTAAAAAAAAAAAATCATCTGTTAACCTCGACCACATGTTAAACCATGCCATTAACGAACTAGCTTTTTCCACCTTTTGTGCAGCTTTTTCGACCTTTGTACAAAATTGTGCAGAGGGACATTTTAGTCTTTAGACAAATTAACGTGTTAATGTACATTCATATCCATACCACATGGAGTGATTTTATTGATTGTCACTATTTCCCAAACACAAGGGTGTTGAACCAGAGACAACCCCCCATGTTATCCGGGAGAGTATGCTGCTGTGACATAACAATTGGACAGCGATGTCAGTGATAAAAGACGATTTCTTTATGACTGCTTCTCTCTATTCTTCTTTCTTTTGTAGTTGATTTGCTTTGTATCAAAAAGTAGGTTTAGAGGCCTTCTTCTTCTTCCTTCTTCTTATTTAACAAAAATATTTCAATATTTAAACTGACATTGAAATTTTAAAAAAAAATAGCTTGAAAGAATAATATGGTTCATGCCTTTTCAATTAAACAAAAAAGGGGAAATAATTGGGAGCCGTTTGTACTTATATATTATTATATAGCATATAGTATATAGATAATAACCGTTGGAAGAATTTTAATTGAATCAATATGTCTTTCAAAATATTTTAATTGAATAAATATTTATTGATTAATATCAATACTATTATACAAAGGAAGCGTATTTTGTGTTTAAAGTGGAAGTTATTTGTTATTTTTACAAGTTTTATGTAATGCCCCGGCCAGAAGGCACTTGCTTCCGATCGAAATGCTATCTACCTTATATCACTACTCTCACCATAACAGAAAATAGCGTCCTCAAAATTTTCAAAGTAATTAACTTTTATAACAACATTTACCGGGTGTCGAGTTTTGAATCGAAATATCCTGAATGTCACTTAATACTTCTATCACTCTCATTAACTCATGTGTTGTCCGGGTTAATCTATCTTCATTGCATTATTCTATCTGGGGTAAGGAACGGAAGAAACAACAAAATAACGTAAGTTTGAATGACTTAATAAAATAATTTAGCCATAACAATGAGATAACAATTTCACAAATAGTAAAGGTAAATAGAAATAAAAATATTTTTAGAAATTGTGAGAGAAAGTTTTATTTAAAATTTAAGGACGATCCATCCCATCACCGTCCCATACCAGTGACGAGACTTCACAAACTTCACTATCTCTCACTGGGATTTTAAAATATAAACATAGACTTGAGAAATTGAATAGAGGGTACAGATAAGGAACAAAAGACAAGATCAAATAACATTAAAGGTGAAATCCATAATACTTTTACAAAACATGTTGTTGGTAGTTTCCTACCTTGTCTCTCCACTTTGAAAAATAATACAGAAACCTTTATTCCTCCAGCCCGAGTGATCGGCTCGGATAATCACAAATAAATGGCATGGCAAGCTACATGCTTTTTTCTGCTGGTAGACAGTTACCTCCAACCGGCTAGAGGACAGGATAACCAGACTAGGGTATCGGCCAGAGACCAGCCATCGTTGGTCCGTACTGCCTTGTCGTCTTTCGATGTCGATCCCATGGCCTACCCCTAAGGGTATCAATAATCAATTCAGTATTAGTGACCAATAATCAGTGCTCAACAACATTTCACAGCACAAATCAAGTCGCCATGTTACTATAAAACTGACTCAACACCAGGCTGGTTTCCAAGAAGACATGGCAATAAAACATATATTTCGAAATCATTTTTCAGCTTCCTCAACACAATCGTCAATTTGAGATAAAGTGATGTCAATCAAAGACAACAAAAGCATTTAATATGGAAGGGCGATGTGGAGTTCTATTTTTAACATAGAGATCGAAAGAAAGCAAATGAATAGGATATAGTAACAAATATCTATATTCTTTCCCCAGCTAAGAATTTCATACTACTGAGTATAAACTCACCTAGTAAATACAGAGAAATTCCTACTCGTGGTCGCTCAAGTCATGGCTTCCTAGTCAACCCAAAAATTATCATAAGATATCTTGAGTTATCATTCTATCAATCATCTGATCTCAACTATAAATATAACGAACATTTTTATCAACTCCACGGTATTCAAACATAGTCCTAATAATTTTTAGATGTTTACACAGTTCATAACCTTGCTTCTCAATTAATTTAAAATTCAACGTAAATAATCTAAACTCAACACCGATTACGATATCTATATCATAATTGCTAATACACTTAAATATTCTCCTCAAGTTACTCTAGCTGTTCAGTCATAATTCTCAAATTTCATGTTACGCAAAAATGCAAGACTAGTTGCTAAAACCTTGGTAAACTAGTTGCTAAAACCTTACGGAAGGTCTCAACATAATCTAATAATTTATTTTCATCCCAACATTCACCTTACTTAAAACTCAGATTTTAATATAATCCTATTTAGTTTACAACAGGTCTTGTTATTAGGTCTAAGGATACAATATAAATATATCCTCCTTAACTTATCAAGATAGGGTCTTACAATTAATGCTTAGCTCAACACTTGTAAAATTAAATCATCGGCCTGAATCGACTATAATTTAACAATCTTGACTTAATAAGATTAATCCATAACTTAGGCTAAACTATAATTTAGTGGTCTCAGTTAATTCCGAAGTCATACTTCAATCCGAAAATCTAATTACATTCAATAATTTAATCAAATCAAAATTCAATTATTGAAATTTACCCAAATTAGGTCGAATCGAAATCCAATCATTGGCTGAGAATAGCCCAAACGAGTTTGAAATTAGATTTCACAAGTTTTGCCCATTTGCTGCCGCTTCGCTACCGGTCACCGCCGACCGCCACAGCCTAGGTGCAAACATCCTGGACCAACTGGTGCATTTCATCGAGCCCGTTAATACCTCTAAATCAATTTCTCTATCCGCCACCTCCTTGTCGGCGAATTGGGCAAAAACCGCCACTACAACCCTAGCATCGCCGTTGTCTTCTCATCTCAATTACTTCGTCTTTGGTCATTGAAAATTCAATTAAATGGTACCAAAATGTTCCTCTCAACGAGCCCGTCAAAACCTACCTATCATTTTACCATTTATGTCGTTGAAAATCAGTAACCCGTCACCACCGCCTTGGAGCTCCGTCGCGTTTGAAGATTCCGGCAATTCATCGATTATTTTAGGTTGTTCTTGATACCGTTATGTTCATTGAGCTAAGAGGAAGCTAATGGTACCTTTGGTTTTTGGTTTTGAGCATAAATGGAGGAGAACTGGCATTGGGGGAAGGTTGGGTTGGCTTTTGAAAATTTGAAGAAATCTTGTCCTTAATTGTATATATAGAAATAACTTTCAACTTCTTACAAATTGACCCCAGAATTTCTTGACCGACTTCAATCTTACCCCAAAACTTCTTAACCTCCTATAATTTGGTCCACAGTCTTCAATTGAGTCCTTCTATTTTTAATTCTTGCACATTGACCTCTAAAATTTCTTAATTCCGATCAATTAGGCCCAAACTAATTTATTTTTAAGTCCTTGAGCTTTTATTTGTTTCACCTTGACCCCCAAAACTTTATAATTTCATGTAATCAAGTCCTTCTTTTATTTGCGACCAAACCCTCGATTATAAATATTTTAATTCTAAGCTGGAATTAAATCAACCCAAAATTAATTGAGCTAAATTTATTGATTCCACATTTTTTAATATTTTATAATTTTAAAATTCGGGGTGTTACATTTTATCCTTTAATTTCTTATAAAATAAAAATTAAAAATAGAAATTCATATACACATAGATAGTTGTGTTACTAAATTTTGGATATAACAAATTTATCCTTTTTATTTATCCTATGCATTCAGTAAATTCAAGTTATAATTGTAATATAAAATCCAAATAACCATAGTATCTTTAAAAACTTCCATTACTGTGAGGTAAGGTCATAATTTGATAAATCTTGAATTTTTTTATTTAATCCAATAATGAGTTATAAAATATTTATTTGATATGAATGGTTTTTCCATAATTATGCGTATTATAAACATATTTTATATGCATACTGATGCTGCAGTGAGCTGAATGGTCCGGAAGTCCGGTGGATTG
>JACGDI010005830.1:0-95659 GCA_014898725.1 Jacaranda copaia
TCTGCCAGAGTTGTTGGCAGAGTTGTCAGAATTGGTGGGAGCGGTTACATCCGTGCGCAGTAGTCACATCTGCCACCACGTGTAATCATCACATAAAGATTCAAACTATGAGTGTTGGGATTTGGCATGCGGTCAACCATGCATAAAATAAATTATTACCTACCAAGCTGAGTGCTCGAGTAATGGAGCGATAAGGAAATTTATGTTTATACTGTACTGATGCCCGATATTTACAATTATGATTTGATCTAGGAGCAATAAGGACGAAATGACTAATAGTCTGTTAAATTTGATTTCATGTGTATTTTGTACGTTGTTGATTCATACTAACTTTCTTCTTATCAGATTGTTCATCGATAGTCATACCTCATTAACTTTTTTTTAAAATCTTATAATTTTCTTTTTCCTCACTAAGTCCTTAGGACTTAACCCCTATATTATTTTGATTTTTGTTACATAGGTACAAGCAGAGAATGAGGTCCTCAGGCTTGAATGTATTTTGTAATGAATTAGACTTGTGGTTGCATATGTAGAATTCTATGTATGTTAAGTTAGTTTGAAGATGTTATGATATGTTGAATGATCATGAAGGCCTGTGGATTGTATATATTTTGTTAATGATACATATTTGGATATTATGCCCAGGAAATGTTAAATTTAAAAATTGAGCTGCTCTTGAAGGATTTGAAGAGAAATTTTTATGGGCCTATTGTTTGTGATGGGAAAAATATTAAGACATGGAGTGAGATTTAAGACTAAATTAAGTGGTGCCTCAGCTAGAGTGCTGTCCTAAGAGAGGGTGCTACACTAGTTATCAAATTAATTACATGCAAATACAAACTTCACAACTAAATGCACATATAAATTGCATAAAGGAACCCATTTAAGTTTGAATATGGGACCTTCTATATGATAGAAGAGACTGATACCATTGAACTATAAGCTATTGGACAATAAAGCTAAATTGGTAAAGCCTAATTTGTTGAAAACTTAGTGAAGCCCAATTGTCAACTCATTGAAATTTTTGCAAGCAAAATTCTTAAAAATAAGTTGGTAAATCCCAATTAATCAATTCTTTGATCCCCTTTTCTTACTCGTCGTTGGATGAACCATGGGTACCTAATTGCTAGGTCTAGCCACTAGCATGCAATGACCTGTAGGATTGCCCAAAGAGAATACGTGATAAGTTTGAATATGGTAAACAAGAAATATGTAAAACATTTTAATTAAGAGGTACAACCAAGAAGAAGTAGATAGAAAACAACAGTGGCATATGTACTTGAAACTTTGGGCTTCACTAGAAATGGATTTCTCTTAACCTTCCATTCAATGTAAGTTTGAGTGTTCTTAAATCCATTGTCCAACATTTAAGAAATTTAAGTAGTAATTATGAAATTGTATTCATTATGATAAATAAGTTATAATAGACCATGAAAGTTTGGACGTAAAAAAAAATGAATAAGAAATGTTATTGAATTTTACTGTGGATATATAAATTCTAAGTTGATAACAATTTGTTTTACCAAATGGTTTAACTCTGTTCCAAAATCTATCCCATGGCCAAAGTCGTGATGGTTTATTCGTTGTTGGTTCTCTCTCATATTTCCTTCTAGATGGAGTCTCAACATTAACCACTTTGTTGTTAGTTTGCTCCTTTAGGTGGGGTATATGATTCTGCACATCTGTGGAGGCTGTTGTGAGTAATGTAGTGCTAACTGATAAGTTAGTATCCTCTTTAGATGGATGGATATTATCCATATCATTTGTTATCGCATTTGACATAGGCAATTTTGAGTTCTCTAGCTGATTAAGTGCAAACTCAAGTTGTTGCACAACTTGAGCCATCGTTGGCCATTTCTTTGGTTCATCATCCAAGCATCTTTTAGAAAACCAAATTATTAAAGTATTGAATGGTTATTGTAAGTTTTTTTTTGGCTAATTAACAATAAAATATTGAATGGTTGCTGTAAGTCTTTTAATCTAATGATTTATAACTAGACTATTTTGGCCACCAAAGCTAAACTTATAGCAACCAACATTTTATGGTCTCTAAGAAAAATATTTACAACAAACAATTTTATATAGTCGCTAAAAATGTACTCATATCAATTCAATGACCTTTATTTCTAATTAGTTCTTGAAAAATATCACCAAAAAAAAAAAAAAAACCTTTAAATTGAGTTTAAAGAGCAAACTAATTTTGAGGTAAATTTTGCTTAAAAAATAAATTGAAGTATACAAAAATGATTTATTAAATGATTAATAATACTTTACTTCAAATTGTGTGTTAAAAGTACAACTCATAAACTAAAATCTCAAGATGAAAATCTCAAGAAATTGAAACAAAAAGTATACATTTTCAAAAAATAAATTCCTATAAAAATGACAAATTACAAGTTAAATTTGAGTAAAATTAAAATAAAGGAACTAACTTCCCTTATAATATTTCCATAGTTTCGGAAAATTAAAGTAAAATAAATGAAATAAAAATAAGTGAGCAAAGTCAAAGTGCGAAGACCAAAGTCAACACTATGAACATAAAATTGAAGAGCACTATCGAGCCCAAGAAAGGGTAGATTTCGATTCCTCAATCCAGTGAGAGTTTCAGCCCAACATGCCTTTCGACTCCTTAAAGCTTCAAAATTTTGCAAATTGAGAGGCCTTTAAGTTCAAGTTCTCATTTCAATGCAAAAGAAGAGATCAGCCTTTGAGACGACCCAAGATTGAAAGCCCATTCCAGCACATTATGTAATAAGAATGTAAGAAGCACAAACCCAAGTGCTTGGGTTCGATTCACCATGACAGCAAATTATTAGCAATTGAAATAGAACCCTAATGTTAAAAACAACAATTAAAAAGATTAACTTATCATAGAAAGCAATAATACTTGAAGCCCATAATGACAAAATCAATAATTTGTAGCAGGCAACACAATTCATACAGTAAGATAGAATCTGTACTAGAACAAAAAATTATGTTTTAAAGTTCAACAAACTGCAGTCCAATTCAGCAGCAAAATTAAAAGCTACCCTACCAATTCAGCTACAAAAACTGTTCATCCATTTATCAACCAGGTTTTGAGCCACTGAAACCTATTCAGCAGCAAATTCATAAACCACTTGACCCAATGTCAAAATTTAGCTTAGTGAACCATAATGATGTAATTACTAAAGCTATCATTAAAATAATATCTCAAAAGTTAGCCTAGTGAACCAAAACGATGTAATTGCTAATGCTATCATTCTCCATTTACCTCGTAGGCAAGTTGATGCATGTATATTCATTAATAAGTCAATACTAAACTCAACAATACCCAATTAGTTCTCAATCCAAAGCCTACAAAAATTACATATCATGAATTCTTGTAAGTCTCTTGCATTACTGTAAAAACTAAACAAGAGATATCAGTATAAATCTTTACTACCTCTTTCATTCTATCGTGCTTCTTGGTTAATTCTTTTCTATGTTTTTCTTGTAAACAAGAAAATGTCTTACTTTCAACATTCCTTCTTAGTGAATTCTTGTCTGTTTCTTAATCAAGCAAGCAAGTTTCTAATTCAATCTTGCTTCCTAGTTAACTCTTGTATGTTCTAATAGGAAAAACAAAGTCTTCAATTCAACTTTGCTTTAGGGCACCACCCCAAGCATGCATACTCAAAAAAAAGGACTCCAAATTAGTTGTTTACTTTCTTTTTGTGGTGAGAAATGCTTACTAGAGGGAATGCCGTTTGGAAGAGAAGAGAACTGGAATAAGAAATGGTTGAAATGTGAAAACCCACTTGTTATATGTTGTGCTTATTAATAGTTTTCTTCCCATATGAATCTCTCGATAATCTTGGCAGAAATCTCTTCCCATATCAATTTCCATAAAATTTTGGCAAAAATATCTTCCCACACCATTTCTACAAAATTTTGGTGGGTTTCCAAATCGATTTCTCCAAATTTTGACAAAACAATTCTCTCAATATCAATTTTGGCAGAAAAGGCTAAAATTAGCGACATTAAGAATAGCTCTAGTTTCTTTTGGCTGGTACCCAGGCTTTCACACTCTTTTACCTTTTAATTTTATTGGATATAAAATGTATTGACGTTTTTATAAAATTTCTCTTCCTTATTTTTTATAAAAAAGAATCAGTTTAGCTTTAGGTTGAATTTTAATTTTGATAATGCTAAATTTTTTTAACCATATTACAATTTCTTGACTTAAAATATTTAATGAACTTAGCTTCATTAAATAATTTACTTTAGTTTGTTTTGAATTTATTTTATCAATGATATTTAATTTTAATAAACTAAATATTTACAGAATATTATTCTCTATCTTTTGTGACATAAAAATTATAGTAATAGGGACCATTTTAATTTTTATATCTAAATGGAATAAATAAGAAGATTAAAATTTTAAAAATTCATAAAATAAATTTTGTAAAAGTTATTACTACACATAATGAGTACACCTAAAGAAAAAATTCAAAACTGTTTTTGTAACACCCATGAAATTAAATATTTTTTAAAAAAAAAGGATTTAGAATTCAAGAAATTGGTTGGTCGAATTTTTGGGCTCAGAAAATAAATATAAGGACTTGATTGTAAGAAGTTTAAAAGTTTTGGGGTCAATTTACAATTTATAGAAACCTGATAGAGCAATCCTTAAAATTTTGGGGATTTGCATGGAATATTTTTGGGTCAAATGGGTTAATGTTAGGCACTCAAACAATTGTGGGGCTTAATTGAAGAATCAACAAACTTCGAAGGACTTAATTACAAGCTGGAGGAAAGTTTTGGTGATGAGATCATAATTTTCAAAAGTTCAAATATATAAATGTATCATCTCAGCCCCTAGTTTCTTCATTTCTTCACCATGCACCGCCACACTTCCTCTCATCGGCGATCCTTCTTTGGCAACCCAAACCCTTTCATATTTGGTATTATTTTTTTCTCTCTTCACGGTGATCACATTGGTACCATTTTCACCCAAAACCAACTAGCGAAACAATTGAAAAATAGGCTGGAAGTTACTGCCATGGCGGAGCTTGGATGTATGGCGTCCTCAATGGTAGAAGCTAAAATCTCTACAGCAGGTTTTGAAGGCCGCAGTTCAAGGATGAAGATAGTGGTTTTGGATTGAACTTTTAGGCAATAGCAATAGTGAAATTGAGCTAAATCGAGGTGGCGGCGCTAGACTTTGAAGGCTACAATTGGAGGCTTTTCAGAGGCAATTGACAAAATTAGTTTGGGTGTTTGGTTCAAGGAGCTAAAACACAAGTGTTGGTGGTGGTTTTTGTTAATTCTAGTAATACTGGAGCTGGGTCAGTTTCTTCAGCTCATTACTGTGATCGTAACGGTACTCTTCGTTTGACCTTGGGATCCATGGTAACCTTGTGTTTGGTTCTCATGCTTTGACTTTTTCTTGGTCATTTAGTAGGCCACTTAGATAGGGATTGGGCATGAGCTACTAGGTATAGATGTTTGTGAGATCCAAGATAAAATCTGACTTCTTATCTTTGTAAATGGTGAGTACATCTCCTATATATTCTATAATGATCGTTTCTAAGAAATCCTTGCGCAATGTGGTATGACAATTTGGAAAAGGAGTTTTTCCAAAGATGAGGTCATACAATAGAATCAAACATTGGGAATAAAGATATAGTATTGAGGCTATTAAGGAGTCGACAAATATCTTGCCCTAGGTTTCTTTTAGGAGATAGGAGATGGAAGGACTGTATTTGCACGGTATGTGTAGAGCTATAATGGTTCTCCAAGAGCATTCACTTCAGTCATTTAGTTGGGCTCCATAGACTTTAGATTGGATACTGATCATGGAGATTAGACTTTCTTCAATTAATGGAGATTAACTGAATTTAGTCAATTTAGTTTAAAGGAGTTTAAACTAAAATAAATATATGATATTCAAAAGTCACAAGGAGTTGTGAGCCCATGTTCAATGAATGGTAGAACCTATTCGATCACACATAAAATCTAATAGAATTTGCTAAATATTAGAGAAACTTTCTAAGTGTTAGAAAATTCACTCCATCGTGATCAATTTTTGGTAGATGAAAGATTGAAGTGTCACTTTTCTTGATTAATTTGAGTGTTAAATTGATCAACTAATTTAATAGTTAAATAAGACCAATAATTAAAAAGTTAATTATTTAGTGCCATGTCACCATCAATTGGTCAAGTTAGTTTATGGAGTTAAGTTAACAAAATTAAGTTTAAATAGTTAAGCTTGTTGGCTTAAGTGTTTAGTCAAAGGTTAATTAATTAAATTAAATTATTTAATTTAATTAATGAGAAGAATCCATTTTGGAGGGAAATTCTAATAAAAGGTTTATCTGGTATGACATTTTAATTAGCTTGAAGTTAGATTTCAAATGAAATTGAAATGCACACAAACTTCATATTAGATTTTAATTTGCCAACTTGTTTGTTCTCCACATTGAGGAAGGTCTAATGCCACCTTGGCATCACACCATCCTTCTTATATATATAGATATAGAGGTGAGGTAGGTAGCACATGCATCTTGCAAGTGAAGAATTAGATTCTTTCATATTTTCCCTCCATTCTTCAAAGTGTTCACTCATGTGTTGAAGTTCACCTTCCTCTTCTTCTCCAACCCCTTATAATTGGCCATTACCTATTATCTCTCCTCTTAATCTCTAGCGAATTGTGAGAAATGATTGGAAATTACTTTAATGTGTGGATCATTTTGATAGAGGTAAAACAAATGGTTTGCCAAGCCTTTGGAGATTCACCCACAGGAACAACAACTTGGTAATTTTATCCCATGAGATCCAAAAGACGTTTTGACCCAAAATTTTCACATTAGATCCATTAAGGAGTAGAGGATCTACTGGAACTTTTTCAGATTTTTTGGAATAGCTTGACTTGTGCAAAAGTTGCATTGATTCTGTTGCACTACTGCTTAGCAGATTATGGATTGAAGAAGAGTTCTTCACTTTCTTCTTCAAATTGAGCTAATCAAGGTATTCTTCTACCTAAATCTGAGTCATGGGCATGTTTATATTCTTGTTAGCTTGAGCAACCTAGTTAATTTTAGCTTTTGAAGTTTTAATTATTGGATTCTAGTGTTACTCTACCCCTTAAGTGGTATCGGAGTTTTATTCATGCTATGATTTGAATATTTTGATTGATTGATTCATGTGATGGATTGATCAAAATCACCAAATTCTTGATTCATATGATGGATTGGAGTGTTTGGATGATGTTGTATGTGGCTCCTTAATTGATGAATTAAAAGCATGCTATTATATGTTTTAATAGTTGATTCATGTGATTAGTATGTTTTAATTCATAGCTTCTAATGTTGAATGTTCATTTAGCATTTGTTGATGTTATATGTTGATATAGCATATTGTTCAATGGCTAAAATAGTTTAGGTAATTTTTGGATCTAATTTGATTGAAGTTACATTGGAGATTTTTGGAGAATATGACTTTCACTTGAACTTGTTTTAAAAGCATGTTTGGAGGATTGAAATTTTAGTTTTGAAAGGGTTTTAATACTAAAATTACATCCATGAGAATTTTTAATGTCTAGAAGATGTTTTAGAGTTTTTGGTGCACAAAGGTTAAACTAAAAGTGGCTTGACTCGCCCTTGACCGTGAAATAGGGCAGTTGTCGGCCATGATAGCATACAATGTAGGTTAGTGACCGAGAGTTGCTGCCCAACCATGTGCACACCTTGGCCAGTAATACCTAGTTTAGGGTTAAGCGAGTTTTGAGCTTTATTTTGGTTTCTTTTGTGACTAAAAACCATTTTAAATCACACATAATGGATGCTCAAGTGTTGTGTAAGCTCCCAAAATTATGTGTAACATTGTTTATTGCTTTTAAAAACTTGTTAAAGCTAATCTCCTACATATTGTGCACTTGGTATGCTTGACCAATTATTTTCTTATGAGATAAGCATATAATTGTAGAAATTGAATATCAATTCTTGATTTATTTATTATTCATTTAAGTTTTGAATGAACAATGGATGAATAGGGATGATCATATGCCTTTTAACATTGATTTTATTAATTTCAAGTTGTTGAAATGGGTTATATTAAATGGCGTTTGTATGTCTCACGTTTTATCTTCCAGAAGTTATGAGAATAGACTTACTAGGAGTAAGATTTTCTTTCTCTTGTAAACGTTGCAAAGAGCAAAGAAGATCCCTGGAGCCTTGAAAACCTATTAATGTTTGAGGGTACACTAATGCAATAGCTTAGCTTAATCAACATACTTAAAATCAAACGAGTGATGCACCTATGGCTCTAAGTACATCATTTAGTTAGGCTCATAGTCATCCCACACTAGAAGCATGCTAGGTGCATTTACTTATTTATACTTTTCATATCCTATTGATGTATGAGATACATGTTTAGGATATAGAAAACCTAATAAGAAGATAAAAATGATGAGATCTTTGCAAGTAAAAACCCTCCACTTAGAGTATTTAAGTGGTTTTCAAAATATTAAGTCAAAATGGATACAAATTAAAAATGTTTTAATTAATTCAAGCCTTCTACCAATAGTATGTGGCAGAACAATGCTACCATCTTCGTAGCATATGGTACATTTGGATTTGAGAATGCTCATATATTATACATTCGGTCATAGAGGATGTTATGGTGCCCATCTCGAATCAAAGAATGATTGGTAGGTTTGACTTAACACTAAGTAGTGTAAAGGTTGTCCTAATAGGGGATCTATATGAAAAGGTGAGGCAAAATATATTAAGAGTTGTATATGATGCAATTAGCAAAAGTTGCTTGCCTTTGGATTGTTTGTGGATACACATTTGGTCACGGGGGTCTACTTACAAATCTTTAGGATCTTGATTCTCACTAGGAAATATGATTTTTCAAATTCTTCTTGAGGGTAAAGAATTTTATAAAATAGTGGGAGAAAAACATGCTTGAAAGACCATGAACATGTTTTCAATATCGATATTCAATCATATGCTTATACTCTTTTTTCTCTTTTTGTAGATTTTTGAAATCTTAAAAAAAATGGCTAAAACTTCCCCTGCCATCATTTTGAAAAGCAGTAAGCTCACATGACCTAACTTTCAAGATTGGTTGAGAAACCTTAAGATAATTCTTAACTCTAAAAAGAGGACTTATGTCCTTGATTAAAATCTGCCAGACACATTAGGTGATGACCCCACCAATGAAGCTTGTGAATGGTTCACTAAATTTGTAGATGATCATCAACAAGTGAGATGCCTCATGATGGCATCCATGACTAATGAGCTCCAAAAGACTCGTGAGCATATGAGACATGCAAGTGAGACCTACAACAATTATATAGTGTACAGACAAGATATAAAATGTTCACTTTATCTAAGGAGCTCTTTAAATCAAAGATGAGTAAAGGTTTTAGTACCTATGATCACTGGCTCAAGATGATCAGACTTATCAAGAAGCTTGGACAACTTGATGTGGTTATGGATAATGAAATTTATATAGATTTGATCCTTAAGCATTTTCCCCTCCCCATCATTCAACCTATTCGTTATGAACTTTAATATGTCCAAGCAAAAAGTTATAATTAATAAATTGGTCAACATGCTTGTGATTGTGATGATGAAAAAGGAAAAGACTTTTATGCTTGCTTCTTCCTCCAAGATGAAAGGCCCTAGAAAGAGAGGTAAGAGGAAGAAGAGCTCTTTCTCCAAAGGGTAGTAACCCAAGAAAAGTTTCGGGAGGATTAAAAAAAGGCTAAAACTGAAGTAAGTTGTTTCCATTGTGGTAGAAAAGAGATATTGGAAAAGAAATTGCAAAGCTTATCTTGTAACCCTTGAAAAAGTATGTATTTCTTTAAGGTACATTTGACGACTAACTCTTCCTTATGGGTATTTGATACCGCATAAGGTTTTCACTTTTGTAATTCATTGTAGGGCATGGAAATAAGAAAAGTCTATGAAGGGGATATGATTTTCTACCTAGGAAATGGAGCAAGAGTAGCCGCCATGGTCCAAGTTTTATCAAGTTAGACTTAGGGGATACAAGCATTGTACATAATCAAGTTTATTATATACCAGGTCTTGTTAAGAACATTGTTTAAATTCCCATTCTTGACAATGAAGGATTTGATTTTTCTATATCAAATGAGAAGTTGAAGGCATTAAAGAATGGTTCTTTACTTGCTCAAGGTACATTAATTAATGAATTGTACAAACTTGATTCCCAACTTTTATTAATGCACATTCAATCAAGTAAGAGGAAATTAGATAACCTAGAAGATGCCATTCTAAGGCACACAACACTTGGGAATATGTCTAAAAGTAGGATGAACAAGTTAGAAGCTGTCAAAGCACTAAATGTTAGTGGCATTGAGGACTTTTCTACTTGTGAAACTTGTTTGAATGGAAAAATGACCAAGGCTCCTTTCATAGGACAAACAGAGCGCTCCACAAATCTCTTGAATTGGAAGCATATGGATGTTTGTGGCCCACTAAGAGTTAGTAGGAGAGGAGGCCATTCTCACGTCATCACATTATAGACATGTATATCTTAAGAAGTACAAGTCAAATACTTTTGAAAAGTTCAAAGAGTATAGAAATGAAGTAGAAAAGTAAAAGGGACTTAGTATTAAAGCTCTTTGATTGGATCGACGGGGAGAATACTTAAGTACCAAATTCTTGGATTATCTAAAGGAGAATAGGGTTTTCTCTCAATGGACTCCACCCGGCACACTCCAATATAATGGAGTAGCTAAGATAAGAAACCATACCTTATTGGACATGGTGCATTCCATGATGAGCTTTTTCGATATGCCTATATCCTTTTAGGGATATGCCTTAGAAATAGTGATGAAGTTACTAAATGTAGTACCTTCAAAGTTGGGACCAAAAACACCACATGAGATGTGGTTTGGCAAAGCACTCTTTTACCATTATCTCAAGGTTTGAGGGTCTCTTGCCTACATGATATGGATAGTGAGAGACAAGTTAGATAGTAGATCCACCTTGTGCAAGTTTGTGGATGCCCAAGAAAGTCTATTGGTTTTTCCTTTTATGATCCCTCAGAACAAAAGGTGCTTGTTTCGATAAATGTCTACTTTGTGAAAAATAAATTTCTATTAGATAGAAAGACATTGTTGTTGAACTTAATAAACTTTAAGATGATCACCAAATCCCATAAGTGGTGGAAACAAGCAAGCTACAAAAGCTTCATACACAATCTCTAAGAAGCTCAGATTGAATCAAAAATCAACATGAAAGGTTTGAATTTCTTCATAAGATGGGCCAATCAGATAGTGATCCGAAGACCTAAGAGGAAGCTATGTTAGACATAGACTTAGGATGTTGGCTTGAAGCCATGAAATTTGAAATGGACTCCATATACTCCAACAAAGTATGAACTTTGGTAGATCCACCATATGAAATAGTTTTTGTTGATTGCAAGTGGATTTATAAGCAAAAGCTAGGAGTTGATGGAGAAGTGATGACTTTTAAGGTATGACTAGTGGCAAAAGGTTACACTCAAAGACTTAGTATCGATTTTGAGGAAACTTTTTCACTGGTCGCAATGCTTAAGTCCATTCGAATCTTACTTTTCATAGCCACATATTATGACTATGAGATATGATAAATGGATGTGAAAATCAATTTCCTTAATGGGAACAATGAAGAAAAAATCTATATAGAGCAACCGTAAGGTTTTATATCCAAAATGAGTGAGCATAAAATTTGCAAACTCTATAGATCTATTTATGGTCTCGAACATGCATCTTGAAATTGGAACATATGTTTTGACAAATTAGTCAAATTGTCTGGCTTTGTCAAAAATGTGTATAAACCATGTGTGTACATGAAGACCAGGGGAAGTAGTGTACAATTTATTGTGCTTTATGTCAATGACATCTTTCTTATTAGGAATGAAGTAGAAATGTTAGAATGTGCTAAAGCATGGTTATCTACTCAATTCTCTATGAAGGATTTGGGAGAAGTATCCAACGTATTAGGAATACATATCTATAGAGATAGATCAAAGAGGATGTTGGGGCTTTTTGAAACCCCATGCATTGACAAAATACTAAAAAGGTTTAGTATGGAAAAATCTAAGAGAGAATATCTTTCCATGTGACATGACATTCGTCTCTCCAAGTTTATGCCTCCCAAGATATAGGAAGATAGACAAAGAATGTCCCACATAACTTATGCCTCTACTATTGGGAGCATAAGGTATGTAGTTTAATGTACAAAATTGGTTGTGGTACACTTGCTAGGTGTTACAAGTAGGTTCCAATCCTATCCCAGTGAAAGTTATTGGATAGTCATAAAAATAATCCTTAAGTACATGAAAAGAACTAAGGACATGTTTTTAGTATTCAACAATGGAGAATTGAAACTTGAGGGGTTTTCAAATTCTAGTTTCCAATTTGATGTAGATAACCTAAAATCCACTTCTAAATTTATATTTTACCTCAATGGTGGTGCGATAAGTTAGAAGAGTTCCAAACAAAACACCACAGCCAACTCTACCACAGAGGTAGAATATATTGTAGCTTCAAAAGCTGTAAAGAAAGGTGTTTGGATGCAAACCTCCATTCAAAAGTTAAATGTAGTGCCTAGCATTGTTGAGCTAGTAGTTATCTTCTGTGACAAACATAGGGCGATAGTGCAAGCTAAAGAGCTAAGATCTTATTAGTTATCTAAGCACATTTTGAGGTAATATCATTTAATTTGGGAGATTATTTATAGAGGTGACATCTAAGTAGAAAGATTTGCCTGGTAAGATAATACAGCAAATCTGCTAATAAAACCCCTAAAGCAAAAGGTCTTTGAAAGATATATTAAGAAGAAGAGCATTAAGGTCATGGGGCATTAGTTTTAGAGCAAATGGGAGATTATTGGAATAGTACTTGGCAAGCTAATTAGATTGGCCTTGTAAAATAATCTTGATTGAATAATATTCTTTATATGGCCATCTTTATCTTATGCTCTTTATTACTTCACCGACATTCAGATGAAGCTGTTAGATCACACTAGAGTATAGGACTTGGTTACGCATTAGATGATAATCATGGAATAAGTCTTACACAATCGTGATCTTAAAACTTCAAAGTTGTAAGATCTTACAAGATAGAAAATTTAAGATTTGGATAGACTTACACTAACGATGCATTAATTCAAGGGTTGGATGTTGCTCCATTCCACGAGCAATCCCATATGAGATATAGATGCATGTTAGTGAGTGCTTGGTAGAGAACAAGGCACTGAAGACCTACCTAAAGAACCCACTAGATAGACGTAATGGTAAGTCGGTAGGGGCAAGTTCTCCCACTTATGCTAGTGTATATAATTAGTCCTTTGACTTGAGGATCCATGGTAACCTTGTGTTTGGTCCTCATGTTTTGACTCTTTCTTGGTCACTTAGTAAGCCACTCGGGTAGAGATTGGGCATGAGCAACTAGGCATGGATGTTTGTCAGATCCAAGATGAAATTTGACTCCTCATCTTTGTGAAGGGTAAGTGCATCTCTTATGTATTCTATAATAATCGATTCCAAGAAATCCTTGTGCAAGGTGGTAAGATAATTTGCAAAAGGAGTTTTTTCCAAAGATATGGTCATATAATGGAATTAAATATTAGGAATAGAGACATAGTATCAAGGTTATTAAAGAACCAAAAAGTATCTTGCCTTAGGCTTTTTTTAAGAGATAGAAAATGAAAGGACTGTATTTTAATGGTATGCATAGAACTATCATAGTTATCCAAGAGCATTTATTTTGGTCAATTAGTTGGGCTCCTTAGCCTTGAGGATGGACATCGATCATGGATAGAAAATGAAAGGACTGTATTTGTATAGTATGCATTGAGCTATCATGGTTATCCAAGAGCATTTATTTTTGGCTAATTAGTTGGGCTCCTTAGGCTTGAGGTTGGACATCGATCATGGAGATTAGATACTCTTTAATTAATGGAGATTAATTGAATTGTGTTGATTTAGTTTAAAGGAGTTTAAACTAAAATGAATATATTATATTCCAAAGTCACAAGAAGTTGTGAACTATGTCCAATGAATGGTAGAACTTATAGCATTATGCACAAAATCTAATAGCATTTCCTAAATGTTGGAGAAACTTTCTAAGTATTAGAAAATTCACTCCATTGTGACCGATTTTTGGAAGACCAAAAATTGAAGTATTACTTGGCTTGATTAATTTAAGTGTTAAATTGATCAACTAATCTAAGAGTTAAATTTGATCAATAATTAAAGAGTTAATTATTCGGTACCATGTGGCCATTAATTGGCCCAGTTTGCTTAAAGAGTTAAGTCAATAAAATTAAGCTTAAAGAGCTAAAATTGTTAGCTTAAATGTTAAGTCAAAAGTTAATTAATTAAATTAAATTATTTAATTTAATTAATGATAAAAATTCTTTTGGAGGTAAATTCAAATGAAAGCTTCATTTGGTATGACATTTTAATTAGCTTGAAATTAGATTTCGAATGAAATTAAACTATATACAAAATTCAAATTAAATTTGAATTTGCCAACTTGCAGTCCCCCACCTTGAGAAAGTTATGATGGCACCTTATTATCACACCATCCTCTCTCTATATATAGATATAGAGGTGAGGTAGGCGGCACATGCTTCTTGCAAGTGAAGAATTAGATTTTTTCACATTTTCTCTCCATTCTTCAAGGTGTTCACTCATGTATTTAAGTTCACCTTCCACTTCTTCTCCAACACCTAAAATTGGCCACTAACTCTCATCCCTCATCTTAATCTTCAACTAATTGTGAGGAGTGATTGAAAATTGCTTTAGTGTGTGGATCATTTTGATAAAGCCAAAACAAATGGTTTGCTAAGTCTTTGGAGATCCATTGTGGGAACAACAACTTGGAAATTTTATTTTAGGAGATCCAGAAAGATTTTTGGTCTAAAATTTTCATAGTAGATCCATTAAGGAGTTGAGGAGCTGCTGGAATTTTTGGAGAAGTTTGATTCATGCAAAGGTTGTGTTGATTTTTCTACGCCACGACTTGGTAGATTCTGGATTGAAGAAGAATTCTTCACTTTCTCCTTGAAATTGAGCTAATCAAGGTATTCTTTTTCCTAAATCTGAATCATAAGCATGTTTAGATCTTATTAGCTTGAGTAGCCTAGTTAATTTTAGCTTTTGAAGTTTTAATTATTGGATCTTAGTACTACTCTAGCCTTAACCTAAATCGACCATCTCCCTCTCATCTCTCCTCTCAATCTCCAGCTAATTGTGAAGGGTGATAGGAAACTTCTTTATTGTTTGGATCATTTTGATATAGGCAAAACAAATGGTTTGCTAAGCCATTGGTGATCTACCAGTAGGACAGTAACTTGGAGATTTTATTTCAGGACATCCAGAAGGAGTTTTGATGTGAAATTTTCATAGTAGATCATCAAAGAATTGAAGAGTTGTTGGAATTTTTTTGGAATTTTGTAGAAGTTTAACTCGTGCAAAAGTTGCATTAATTCTGCTATGCCGTTGCTTGGTAAATTCTAGATTAAATAAGTGCTCTTCATTTTCTCCTTGGAATTAAGCTAATCAGTGTAATCCTCTAGCTAAATTTGAATCATGAGCATATTTAGATCGTTGTTAGCTTAAGCATCCTAGTTATTTTTAGCCTTTGAAGTTTTAATTATTGGATCCTAGTGTGACTCTAACATTCAAGTGGTATCAGAGCGTAATTCATGCTATGATTTGAATTTTTATTAATTCATTCATGTGATGGATTGATCAAAATCACCAAATTATCCATTCATATGATGGATTGGAATGTTTGGATGATGTTGTATATGGCTCCTTAATTAATGAATTGAAAGCGTGCTATTATGTGTTTTAACTGTTGATTTAAGTGACTGATATGTTTCAATTTATAGCTTCTAATGTTGAACATTGATTTAGCATTAGTTGTGGTTATATGTTGATAAAGCATTCTGTTGAACAGAAAATATAGTTTTGGTCATTTTTGGTTCCAATTTGATTAGAGTTATGTTAGAGATTTTTGGAGAATATGATTCTCACTTGAACTTGTTTTTGAAAGCAAGTTTGGAGGCTTGAAATTTCATTTTTGAAATATTAAATCTTCCAAGTCGTAGAATCTTATGAGATAGAGCATCTTAGATCTAGATAGACTTGCACTAATGATGCATAAATCTAGGAATTTGATATTGCTTCGTTCCATGAGAAACTGTATGAGATACGGGTGTATATTGGTGGGTGTTTGTTAAAGAACAAGGTATTTAAGACCCGCTCAAAGAATCTACTAGATAGGTATAGTAGCAAGTCGGTAGTGGCAAGTTCTCTATCTTATATTAGTGTATATTATTAGTCTTTTGATCTGAGGATCCATGGTAACCTTGTGTCCAGTCTTCATGCTTCAACCCTTCCTTGCTCACTTAGCAGGCCATTCAATTTAAAATTGGGTATGAGCTATTTGTTAAGGAGGTTTGTCAAATCCAAGATGAGATTCGACTCCTTATCTTTGTGCGAGTGTATCTCCTATATATTTTATAATAATCGATTCTAAGAAATCTTGTGCAAGGTGGAGTGACGATTTGGAAAATAAGTTTTCCAAAAATAAGGTTACCCAATGGAATCAAACATTAAGAATAGAGGCATAGTATTGAGGTTATTAGAGAGCTAATAAATATCTTGCTCTAGGTCATTTTTGGAAGATAGGATACAGAAGGACTATATTTGCATGGTACGTGTAGAGCTATATTGGTTCATTTTACCTAATTAGTTGGGCTCTATAGGCTTGAGGTTGGACATCGACCATGGAGATTGGGTACTCTTCAATTAATGAGATTAATTAAATCGACTCGATTAGTTTAAAAATGTTTTAAACTATAATAAGTATAAGATATTCAAAAGTTACAAGGAGTTGTGAGCCCATATCCAATAAATGGTAGAACCTACTGGGTCACACACAAAATCCAATTAGCTTCCTAATTGATGGAGGAATTTTTTCGTGTTAGAATATTCACTTCTAGCAGACCAATTTTGAGATGATCGATTTGAAGATCAATTTTGGCTTGATTAATTTAAGTTTTAAATTAATCAATTAATTTAAAGAGTTAAATTAGATCAATAATTGAAGAGTTAATTATTTGGTGCCATTTGATCTCCAGTTGATCAAAGTTAACTTGAAGAGTTAAGTTAACAAAATTAAGCTTAAAAGTTAAGCTTATTGACTTTAGAGTTAAGTTAAAGGTTAATTAATTAAATTAAAGTGTTTAATTTAATTAATGAAAAGAATATATTTTGGAGGGAAAATTAAAATGAAGAGTTCCTTTAAATTAGCATTTTAATTAATTTGAAATTAGGTTTCAAATTAAATTGAAATGTATATGAAATTCAAACTTACCACCTTAGCAAGCAAGTGGCAGCTCTCTCCCTAGAGAAAGGTTTAATGCCAAGTTGGCATCACACCATTCTCACTCTATATATAGATATAGAGGTGAGGGAATTCAACCATTCACACCATTTGTGAGTATTAGAATCTTTCACATTTTCCTCCAAAAACTCTTTCTAAGCATTGCCTAATGTGTTGAAGCTTTGCTCTCTATTCTTCTCCTACCTCAAAATTAGCCTCCACCATATATTTTTTCCTCTCTTTCTCTAGGTAAAAGTGAGTAGAAATTGGAAGTTCAATTTATGAGTGGATCATTATAATAGAGGCAAAATGTTTGGTTTGCTTACCTTTGGAGATCCATTTTTCAGAGCAGCAGTTTTGACGAATTGTTTCCAGGAGATCTAGAAAGTGTTTTGCTTCAAAATTTTTACCGTGTCTTCATACAATCTTGATTGAATGATATTCTTTATATGGCCATTTTCATCTTATGCTTTGTCTCACATCACTTGTATTTGGATGAAGCCTCTAGATCACACAAACTATAGGATTTGGTCATGCACTATGTGGTGATCATGGAATAAGTCATACACGGTCATAATCTTAAATCTTCTAAGTTATAGGATTTTATGAAGTAGGGCATCTAAAATCCGATAGACTTACACTAACGATGCATAAATCCAATGGTTGGAAATTGCTCTATTCCATAAACAATTATATGAAATATCGGTGCATGTTAGTAGGTGCTTGTTAGAGAATAAGGTACTAAAGACCTACCGAAGAATCCACTAGATAGCTATAGTAGCAAGTCGATAGTGGCTAGTTCTCTTACTTATGCTAGTGCATATTATTAGTCCTCTGACCTAACGGTCCATGGTAACCTTATGTTTGGTCCTCATGCTTTGACTCTTAACCTCTTAGTGGGTCTTTTAGGTTGAAATTAGGTATGAGCTACTTGGCATAGATATTTGTGAGATACAAGATGAAATTCAACTCCTTGCTATTGTGAAAAGCGAGTGCATCTCTTATGTGTTCTATAGTGATCGATTCCTAGAAATCTTTGTGTAAAGTGGTGTGATAATTTGGAAAAGAATTTTTCCAAATGTAAGGTAACACAAAGGATCAAAAATTGAGAATAAAGACACAGTATCGAAGTTATTAAGGAGCCAACAAATATCTTACCTTAGGCTTCTTTTAGGAGATAGGAGACATAATGACCATATTAGCATGTCACATGTGGAGCTATGAAGATCCTCCAAATTATTCATTTTGGCCAATTAGTTGGGCTCCATAAGATTGAGGTTTGACATCAACCATGGAAATTGGACACTCTTTAATTAATGAGATAAATTGGATTGAGTCAATTAGTTTGAAAGAAGTTTTACACTAAAATAAGTATAAGAGAATTAAAAGTACAAGAAGTTCTATGCCCATGTCCTATTGGGTCACAAACAAAATCTAATTGACTTCCTAATTGATGGAGAAAAGTTTCTAAGTGCCAGAAAAATTAACTCCTAGTGGATCGATTTTATGATACCATTTTTCAAGGTTATTTTTAGCTTGATTAATTTAAGTGTTAAATTAATCAAATAATTTAAGGAGTTAAATTAGACCAATAATTAAAAAGTTAATTATTTGGTGCCAACATGACCATCAATTGGTTTAAGTTAAGTTTAAAAGTTATGCTAGTTAGAATTAAGAGTTAAGTTAAAGGTTAATTAATTAAATTAAATAGTTTAATTTAATTAATGGGAAGAATGAACTTTGGAGGGAAAATTCAAATGAAAAGTTCATTTGAATTGGCATCTTTATTGATTTGGAATTAGATTCAAATGTAATTAAAATGCACATGAAATTTGAATGAGATTTGAATTTAATTTGCCCCCTTGGCACCCAACTTGGCCGCCTTTGATCCTTATGGAAGGTGTTTTGGTTGGGAAATCTTTGTACTCTTCTAGCTATGCCAGTTGTAGGTAATTTTTGGAATTGTGAAGAGTTCATAAGTCACTTCTTGGATTTTATTTTCCAAGATAATGCTCTCACCAAATCTGAATCCCTAGCACGATTTAACTCTTGGTATGCTTGTAAGCACTAGTTAATTTCATGCTGTTGAAGTTTTGATAATTGGATCCTAGTTCTTTACTTGCTTTCCTTACTAATAGCATATGGCATAACGATGCTACCACCCTTATGTGATATACATCCGGTTACAGGGGTCACACTTAGGAAAAAAGCTGTGACCGAATACTTTTCATGAGATGCACCTTTGATTTGGGATCGCCAACATATTATACACTAAGTAATGGGGGATATTGTGGCAACTGCCTCAAATTAAAGCTTGATTGGCAAGTTTGACTAAACACCAAGTAATGTAGAGGTCGTCTATGTAAGGGATCTATTGGAATAGTACCTCACAAACCAATGAGATTGGCCTTGTAAACTATTTCACTTATGGTACAATCTTAATTGAATGATATTCTTTATATGGCCATCTCTATCTTATGCTTTGTTTCACTTCACTAGCATTTGGATGAAGCCCTTAGATCACCTATGACTATGGTACTTGCTTTGGTGACCATGGAATAAGTTTCACATGGTTGTCATCTTAAAGCTTCCAAGTCATAAGATCTTATGAGATATAACATTCAAGATCCAAATAGGCTTGCACCAAAGATGCATAAATTCAAGGGTTGGAGATTGTTTCATTCCATGAGCAACTGTATGAGATATAGATGCATGTTAGTGGATGCTTGTTAGAGAATAAAGCACTGAAGACCCACCGTAGAATCCACTAGCTAGCCGTAGTAGCAAGTTGGTAGTGGCTAGTTTTCTTGCTTATGCTAGTACATATTATTAGTCCTTTGACTTGAGGGTCTGTGGTAACCTTGTGTTCGGTCCTCATGCTTTGACTCTTCTTTGACCACCTAGTGGGTCTCTGAGGTTGAAATTGGGTATGAACTACTTGTTTTGGAGGTTTGTGAGATTTAAAATGGAATCCGACTTCTCATCTTTGTGAAGACTGAGTACATCTCCTATGTGTTCTATGGTGATTGATTCCAAGAACTCCTTGTGTAAGGTGATGTGACAATTTAGGAAGGCATTTTCAAAGATGAGGTCACAAAGGGAATCAAACATTAAGAATAGAAACATAATATTGAGGCTATTAGGAAGTCAACAAATATCTTATCCTAGGCCTCTTTCTGGAGATAGGAGACGGAAATACCGTATTTGCATGGTACATGTAATGCTAGAATGGTTTTTCAAGAGCATTCATTTTGGTCAATTAGTTGCGCTATATGGTTTTGAGGTTGCACATCGATCATGGAGATTAGACACTCTTCAATTAATTAGATTAATTGAATTGTGTTGCTTAGTTTAAAAGAGTTTAAATTAAAGTGAATATTTTAATATTCTAAAAGTCATAGGGAGTTGTAAGCCCATGTGCATTGAATGGTAGAACCTAATGAGTCACATACAAAAGCCAATGACATGGCCTATTGAAGGAAGGATAATTTTCTAAGATTTAGAAAATTCATGATCGATTTTTGGAGGAAGCAAAATTGTAGTCATTTTAGCTTGATCAATTTAATTGTTAAATTGGTCAAATTAATTTAAGAGTTAAATTAAGATCAATTAATTAAGAGTTGATTGATTGATGTTACATGACTATCTATTGGTTAAAATTAATTTAAGGGTTGAGTTAATTTTGACTAGCTTAAAAAGTTAAGCGTTTTGACTTAAGAGTTAAGTTAAATGGTCGTTAATTAAATTAAAGTGTTTAGTTTAATTAAGTTCAAGAGATAACTTTTGGGAGAATTATTAAATGAAGATTTTATTTAATAAGAATTAGAATTTAATTGCAAGATATTTCATCAGATGAAATTTATGCTTCAATTCAATTCAATAATCACAAATTCAGTGGCCACCTAAGCAAGGGACACTTGGCATCACCTTCTTGTGGGAGGTGTGTGACCACTCCCATATATAGATATGGTAGAGTGGCTGGCCAGATGTGTGTGAGGTGTGCACATTTTGTGTGATTTTCTCCAAACAATATTGTGTAGTGGGGATCTATGTTAGCCTCCCATCACTCTCTCTTCCTCTCCCCTCTTTCCATCTCAATATTCACAGACTCCCTCCCCTTATTCTATGAATATTTTTCAGCCTTTATATAGAGAATAGGCCATATATTTGGTGTGTGGACGTTTATATTAGAGGCAATCTATTTTGGTTGTTTTTTGTTCTTGATTGGAGCTGTTTATGGCAGCCAGTTTTTTCTTCTACTTGGAGTACCTATGGAGTTCTGATTGGCCTGAAATTTGGACTGAATAATATTCAAGTGGTTGAGGAGTTCCAGTAAAAATTTCATCCAAAAATGAGTAGTTTGTCTTGTGGAAAATTGGTGGTGATTCTGCTGTGCCAGTGAAGAGCCTATTTGACAGTTGAAGAGAGTTTTCTTGCTCTCCAAATTTTCTGCTTTCTCCTAGGTATTTTACTCTTATAAATCTAAATTCTATTCATGTATAGATCATTTTGAAGTTTTTTGGGCTAGTTTATTTAGTTTTTTTGAAAATATTTGGATCTTAGTGCCACACAAACCTTTGAGTGGTATTAGATCCATATTCATGCATGGATTTGGATTTTGCTTGGCTTGGATGATTGATTTTTGTGAAGAACTGATCAAAATAACCATGTACTCTATCCATATGATGGGTTGGAGTGTATGTATGATCTTGCTTGTGGCTCCTTGATTGATGGATTGAATCATGTTATTGTGTGCTTTAATTGTTAAATCATATGATGGGTGTGTTTTGATTCAATTTTCTGATGTTAAATTTTGATTTCACATTGGTGAATGTTATATTCTAATATTTCACATTATGAATGGCATTAAGTTACTTGGGTCATTTTTGGGTCCAATAAGATTGGATATAATTAGAGATTTTTGAAGAATATGATTCTTGTTTAAACTTGTTTTTCAAACATCTTCGAGCACTTGAAATTTCAATTTTAAAAGGTGTTTTAATCTGAAATATTCATCCATATTGTGTCTTTTGATGTTTAGAATTTTTTCTAAAAATCTTGGTGGACAAAAGTTAAGCTAAAATTGGCTTGATTCGCACTTGACTAGAAAACAGGGGTGCTGCTGGCAGTTAGCAGCTCTTGGCAAGGCTGTGACCAATTGGTTGCTACCCAACCTTAAGCTTGCCTCGGCCAGCAGTGTCCCATTTGATCTTGAGTGAATTTGAGCTTTTTAGGTTCCTTTAGTGATCGAGGTGGCGTTGAAACGCACATGATGGTTACACAAATATTGTGCAAACTCTCAAAAATATGTTGAACACATTTAATTGCTTTTAAAACTTGTTAAAGTTGATCTCCAAATATGGAAAAAATATGATGCATAAATGTTATGCTTGTTTTTGCATGACCAATTATTTGTTAATTTGATTAGCAGTTAATTGTTGGAATTGAATGTCAATTCATGGTTTATTTATTATTTATTTAAATATTGATTGAATGATGAATGAATGGGGATGGTCATGAACCTCTAGTATTGATTTTATTTATTTCAATTGTTGAAATGCATTGTATTAAATAGGGCTTACTTGCCTTTTGTTCTATATTGTAAAAGTTATGAGAGTATAACCCACTAGGAGTAAGGATTTCCATTTATGTAAATGTTGCATGATGTAAGGAGTCCTATGGAGGCATGAAGGCCATTTCAAGACCCACGAGTGCATGGGATACTCTCATGTAATAGTTTATTTTAATTCAACTTACTTAAATCAATCGAGTGATGTACTTATGGCTCTAAGTGCATCACTTGGTTAGGCTCATGGTCATCCCACCCTATAAACATGCTAGGCTATTTACTTATTTATACTTTCCATATCCTATTGATGTTAAAATGCTTGATTAAGATATAAAGAACCTAAATAAGGATAAAAATGATGAGATCTTTGCAAGCAAAAGCCCTCAACTTAGAAGGTCTAAGTATTTTAAAACATTAAGTCTAAATGGATACAAATTAAAAGAGTTTTAATTCATCCAAGCCTTCTACCAATAGTGTTTTCCATGATGATGCTACAAATTTTATATGATGACACTCATTCACAAGGGTCACACTTAGGAGAAAAGCTATGAGCATATACTTAACATGAGATGCACCTTTAACTTAGGAACCCCCATGCATTGGCACTCAATCATGGGGGATGTCGTGAGGCTATCTTAAATCAAACTATGATTAGTGGGTTGGACTTAAATGCTTAGTGGTATAAATAGTGCATGGTCATGTAGGTTTATATGAAAAGTGAGGCAAAATATATCAAGAGTTGCATAAGATGCAATTAGCAAAAGTTGCTTACTGTTCGATTACCCATGGATGGCACTCGGCCACAGAGGTCCATTGGCAAGCTATTGGGGTCTTGATTCTCAATAGGAACATTGATTTCCAGAATTCTTCTTGGGGGTGAAAATTTTGATAAAATAGTAGGAAGAAAACATGCTTAAAAGACCATGAACATATTTTTAATATCAAATTCAACCACATGCTCATTTTCTCTTTTTCACCTTTAATGATCTGTATTCTCCAAAATGGCTTACAATTCCACTCAATGTTATTTTGGAAACCAATAAACTAACTGGGCTTAACTTCCACGATTCACTTAATCTCAAAAATTATTCTAAATTCTTAGAAATGGATATAAGCCCTATATCATGGTATTCCTAATCTCTTTGGGATTAATGTAGATCTAGAGATGCATGAAAATTTCACGAATTGGGATTAGGATCGCACTATCCCTTAATCTCATGATGCCATTTACAAACATTAAAAATCTCAAGGACACATGAATGGTTCCTTGGTTAATATTTACAAGGAGTTTTAAAGAAAATAATGTATGAGAAGTTCATGTTGTTTCAAGCTAGGATGGATGGAAAGTCATGTGTTATTGTCTACGGTCTAAAGATGATTAGGCTTGGAGAAGCTTTTCTACTTGGACATAGGGATGGACAAAAATCTTCATGAACATTTGATCCTCATATCCTCTCTGAGTTTAATTAATCAAAGTGTTGATTTAGAAGGAAACTACCTTGAAAAGGGCAAACCTTTGACACTTGTTTCCTCCTTCACGTCTATGGGCCCATGGGGTGCTAGAAAGGGAGGTGCAAGGAAGAGACATTCTTCCTCTAAGGGAAAACAACCATTAAAGGTATCCGGAGGAGTGAAGAAGATTATAGAGGAAATAGTCAATATTATTAGTTTCTATTTGGGCAAAATAGGCTATTAGAAGTACTATTGCAAGGAATACCTTGCAACCCTTATGAAGGGTATGTACTTTTATTGATGTGTATTTTAAGTTAAATTCTTCCTCATGGACATATGATATCGTATGTGGTTCTTTTCTTTGTAAGTTGTTATAAAGAATAGAAAGATGAATAAAACCAAGTGATGTAGATATAATCCACCGTCTTGGCTAAGGAGCAAGAGTTATGACTAAAGCCAAAGGCATACAATAAGTTAGACTTATGAAATTCCATACTTGTATTGAACCTTTATTATAACGTCTCATATATTGCTGAAAATAGTATTTCAATTTCTATTTTAGATAGCGATGGATTTGATCCTTCTATATCAAATGGGAGATTGAAGGCATTAAAGAATAAGTTCTTTAATTGCTCATGGTATACTTAATAAAGGATTGTACATATTGGATTCTTAACCATCACTATTATACTTTCAACTAAGTAAGCAAATTAGACATCCAAGAAGATGCCATGTTATGACATGCAAGACTTGTTCATATCTCCAAAATAGGATGAACAAGTTAGAAGCTCTCAAAGCACTAAATGTTAGTAGCATTGAGGACCTTCCTACTTATAAATTTTGTTTGAAAGAATAAATGACTAAAGCTCCTTTCGTAGGACAAATGGAGTACTTCATGAATTCTTTAGATTTGACTCATATTGATGTTTGTGAACCACTAAGAGTTGGAGGGAGAGAAGACTATTCTTACTTCATTTCCTTCATCGATGCTAATAGTCAGTTTGGACAAACATATCTTATGAAGTATAAGTTCGAGGCCTTTGAAAAGTTCAAAGAATACAACAATGAAGGAGGAAAGCAAAAATGATTTAGTATTAAAGCCTTTAATTGGATCAAGAGAAAAAAATACTTAAGTACCATATTCTTCGATTATTTAAAGGAGAATGGGATTATCTCATAATAGACTCCACCTGGCACACCCTAGCATAATGGAGTAGCTAAGAGGAAAGACTATACCCTATTGGACATGGTATATTCCATAATGAGCTTCTTCGATGTGCCTGTATCCTTTTGAGGTTATGTCTTAATGATGGCAACGAAGTTACTAAATATAGTACCTTCAAAGTTGGTATTGAAAACACCATTTGAGATATGGCATGGTGAAGCACCCTCTTACTACTGTCTAAGGGTTTGGCAATCTCCTATTTATATGAGACAGATAATAGGAGAAATGTTGGATAGTAGATCCACCTTGAGCAAGTTTGTGGAATACCTAAGAGTCTATGGGTTACTACTTTTATAATCCCTCTGGACGAAATGTGTTTGTTTTGAGGGATGCTTCCTTTTAGAAAAAGAATTTATATAAGATTGAAAAGATGTTGTAATTGAACTTGGTGAAGTTTAAGATGATCAATAAATCCCACAAGCAGTAGAAATATATAAATGTCAAAGAGCCTCGTACACAACCTCTAAGAAGGTTAGACCGAATTAAAAAGTAACCCAAAAAGCTCAAATTTCTTAATGAGATGGGTTAATCAGATAGAGATCCAATGACTTATGAGGAAGCTATGTTGGACATATATCGGGACGTTGGCTTGAAGCCATGAGATGCAAAATGGACTCTATGTACTCAAACAAAGTACAAACTTTGGTAGATCCACCAAGGGAAATAGTTTTCATTGGTTTTCAGTGGATCTATAAGTGAAAGCTTGGATAGATAGAAAAGTGGTAACTTTTAAGGTGTGACTAGTGGTAAAAGGTTACGTTCAAAGAATTAGTATCGATTTTGAGAAAACCTTTTCACTAGTTACTATGCTTAAGTCCATTCAGATTTTACTTGCCATAACTCTATATTATGTCTATAAGATATGGCAAATGGATATAAAAACCACTTTTCTTAATGGTGACATTGAAAAAGAAATCTATATAGAGCAACCACAAAGTTTTACATCCAAAGGGAGTGAGCAAAAAGTTTTTAAACTCAAGAGATCCATTTATGGACTCAAATTGGCATCCCAAACTTAGAACATATGTTTTGATTAGAAAGTTAAATCAGTTGGCTTGTCAAAAATATGTATGAACCTTGTGTGTGTGCGAAACTAATGGGAGTAGTGTACAGTTTATTGTGCTTTATATCAATAACATCTTTCTCAATGGGAATGAGATAGGAATGTTAGAGTGTACTAAAGCATGTTTATCTACACAATTTTTCATGAAGGACTTGCAAAATGCTTCCTACGTATTGGGAATACGTATTTATAGAGATAGATCAAGGAGAATACTAGGCTTTCCCTAATCCTGTACATTGAACAAGATACTAAAGAGGTTTAATATGCAAGAATCCAAGAAGGGAGTCCTCCTTTTGAAATATGATCTTCGTCTCTCCAAGCCTATGGCCCCTTAGACTGTCAACAAGAGACATAGAATGTCCCACATACCATATGCATCCACTAAATGGAGCATAATTATATGTTGTTCAATGTATAAGACCAGATGTGGCACACTCGCTAAGCGTTACAAGTAGGTTTCAATCTGACCTTGGTGAGAGTCACTAGATAGCTATAAAAGCAATCTTTAAGTACTTGAGAAGAACTAAGGAATTATTTTTGGTATACGACAATGGAGAATTGAAACTCATGGAGTTTTAGGATAATAGTTTCCAATCCAATGTAGATGACCTAATATCCACTTTTGGATATATATTTTTCCTTAATAGCGACATGGTGTATTGAAAGAGTTCTAACTAGACACCATGGACAAGATAACTACTAAGGTGAAATACTTTATGGTTTTGGAAATTGAAAAGAAAGGTGTTTGGATAAAAACTTCATCTAAAGGATAGATATAGTGCTTAGCATTGAACTTGCAATTATCTTTGGAAGACAATTTGGGACTTGAACCAAGATCTCATCCGTGATCTAGGCATATTAAATGCATTATATTTAATATATGATATTAATTGATATAGGTGACAACTGAGTGGATAAAGTTTCCTTAGAATAGTGCCCAATAAGCTAATGAGATTAGCCTTGTAAACTATTTTGCTCATGGTACAATCTTGATTGAATGATATTCTTGATACGGCTATCTACATCTTATGCTTTACTTCACTATATTAGCATTTTGATGAAGCCCTTAGATCACCTATGACTGCGGGACTTAGTTGATAACCATGGAATAAGTCTCACACAGTCGTGATCTTAAATTTTCAAGTTGTAGGATCTTATGAGATAGGACATCTAAGATCTAGATAGACTTATGCTAATGATGCATAAATCTAAGGGTTGGAGATTGATTCATTCCATGAACAATTGTATGAGATACGTGTGCATGTTGTAGGTGCTTGTTATAGAATAAAGTATTAATGACCTACCAAAAAATCTACTAGATAGCCATAGTGGCAAATCGATACTGACTAGTCCTCCTGCTTACACTAGTGCATATTATTAGTCTTCTAACCTGAGGGTCTATGGTAACCTTATGTCTAGTCCTCATGCTTTGACTATTTCTTGATCACCTAGAGGGTCTTTTAGGTTGAGATTGGTATGAACTACTTGGCATAGAGGTTTGTGAGATCAAAAATGGAATCCAACTCCTCCTCTTTGTAAAAGGTAAGCGCATCTCCCATGTGTTCTATAATAATCGATTCCAAGAAATCTTTGCACAAGGTGATCTGACAATTTGGGAAGGTATTTTCAAAGATGAGGTCACAAAGGGAATCAAACATTAAGAATAATAGCATAGTATCAAGGTTATTAGGGAGCCGACAAATATCTTGCCCTGGCCTTTTCGGAAAATAGGAAACGGAAGGACCATATTTGTATGGTATGCGTAATGCTAGATTGATTTTTCAAGAGTATTCATTTTGGCTAATTAGTTGGGCTCCATGGGCTTGAGGTTGGACTTCAACCATGGATATTAGGTACTCTTCAATTAATGAGAATAAATGAATTGAGTTGCTTAGTTTAAAGGAGTTTAAACTAAAGTGAATATTTAATATTCCAAAAGTCACAAGGAGTTGTAAGCCCATGTCCAATGAATGGTAAAATCTAATAGGTCACACACAAAAGCTAATGACATGGTCTATTGAAGGAAAGAGAATTTTCTAAGAGTTAGAAAATTCATGACTGATTTTTGGATAAGGCAAAATTGTAGTCATTTTGGCTTAATCAATTTAATCATTAAATTGGTCAAATTAATTTAAGAGTTAAATTAGGATCAATTAATTTAGAGTTAATTGATTGATGTCACATGACTATCAATTGGTCAAAATTAATTTAACGGTTGAGTTAATTTTGACTAGTTTAAAATGTTGAGCGCTTTGACTTAAGAGTTAAGTCAAAAGATTGTTAATTAAATTAAGTTGGAGAATTAAGTTTTAGGATAATTATTAAATGAAGAGTTCATTTAATAAGAATTAGAATTTAATTGCAAGAAATTTCATTTGGTGAAATTTGTGCTTCAATTAAATTTAATAATCAAAAAGTTAGTGGCCACCTAAGCAAGGGACACTTGGCTTCACCTCCTTATGGGAGGTGTGTGGCCACTCCCATATATGGATATGGAAAGATGGCAAGCCAGATGTGTGTGAGGTGTGCACATTTTGTGTGATTTTCTCCCAATAATATTGTATAGTGGGGATCTAAGTTAGCCTCCCATTACTCTCTCCTTCTCCCTCCTACTGCCACCTCAATATTCCCAGCCTTTCTTCCCTTATTCTTTGTAGATTTTCCATCCTTTCTATAGAGAATAGGCCATAGATTTGGTGTGCGCACGTTCACATTAGAGGCAATCTATTTTGGTTGCTTTTTGCTCTTTAGTGGAGTTATTTCTGGCAACTAGTTTTTGCTTCTACTTGGAGTACCTCTGGAGTTCTGATGGACCTAAAATTTGGAATGAATAGTATTCAAAGGGTTTATAATTTCCAATAAAAATTTCATTGAAAACTAAGGAGTCCATCTTGGGGAAAATTAGTAGTGATTTTGTTGCGTCGGTGAAGAGCCTGTTTGACGGTTGAAGAGAGTTTTCTTGCTCTTCAATTTTCCTGCTTTCACCTAGGTAATTTCCTTTTCTAAATCTGAATACTATGAATGTCTAGATCATTGTGAAGTTGTATGGGCTAGTTTATTTAGTTTTTTAAAAAATATTTGGATCCTAGTGCCACACAAACCTTAAGGGTATACATGAAATAGTGAGGCAAAATATATCAAGAGTTACATGAGACGTAATTAGAAAAATTTGCTTATGTTTGGATTGCTTATGGATATACATTCCGTCATGGGGGTCTACTTGCAAGTTTTTAGGATCTTGACTCTAACTAGAAAATATGATTTTCCCGAATTCTTCTTAGGGTGAAGGATTTTATGAAATAGTGGGGAAAAAACATGCTTGAAAGACCATGAACATGTTCTTTAATATCAAATTCAATCACATGCTTATTCTCCTTTTTTGCTCACTTTAGATTTTTGAAAATTTTAAACCAAATGGATAATAATTCCACTCAACATTATTTTGGTAACCAATAAACTAATTGGGTCATATTTCCATGATTGTCTTATCCTCAAAAATCATTCTAGATTCCTAGAAGTGGATATATGTTTTATATCAAGGTGCTCTTAATTCCATAGAGGTTATGGTAGATCAAGAGATATGTGAAAAGTTCACAAATTAGGTTTAGGATCATCATATCCTTTAGTCTCATGATGGCATCTGCAAACTTTAAAAGTCTCAAGGATACATGAATAGTATCTTTGTTAAAGTTCACAAGAGTTGTAAAGCAAATGAGGCATGAGCAGTTCATTTTATCAAATGAAAATTTTCAAGCTAGGATGAATGTGAAGTCATAGGTAATTGACTACAATCCAAAGATGACCAAGCTTGGAGAAGCTTTTCAACTTGGATGTAGTGGTGAACAATGAACTCCATGAGGATTTGACCCTGATATCCTTGCCGAGTTTTGTTGATCAAAGTGTTGATCTAGAAGAAGACTACCATGACAAGGGCAAACCTTTAACATTTCTTTTCTCTTTCAAGTCTATAGGCCCTAGCAGTACTAGAAAGGGAGGTAAAAGGAAGAAAAATTCTTCCTCTAAGTGAAAATAACTATTAAACGTATTTGAAGGAGTTAAAAATATTATAAAAGATATAGTTAATATTATTTGTTTCCACTTTGGCAAGATGGGCCATTTGAAGCAGTATTGTAAGAAATATTTTGCAACCCTTGAGAAGGGTATGTACTTTATTGAAGTGTATTTTAGGATAAATTCTTTCTCAGGAATATATGATATTACATGTGGTTCTCTTTTTTGTAAGTTGTTACGAAGAATAGAACTAAGTGATGGGGATATGATCCAACACCTTGGCAAAGAAACAAGAGTTGCGACCTAAGCCAAAGGTATGTTATAAGTTAGGCTTAGGAATTCCATACTTACATTGAACCTTTGTTATAATGTACCATATATTATTGAGAATATTATTTCAATTCTCATTTTTGGTAGCGAAAGATTGATCCTTCTATATCATAAGGAAGATTGAAGGTATTAAAGAATGGGCTCTTCAGTTGATTATGATATACTTAACAAAGGATTGCATATTTTTAGATTCTCAACTATCATTGATGCACTTTCAACAAAGTAAATTAGATATCCTAGAAGATGCCATCTTATGCCATGCAAGACTTAGGCATATCTCTAAAAATAGGATGAGCAAGTTAGAAGTTCTCAAAGCACTAAATATTAGTAGCATTGAGAACCTTTCCATATGTAAATCTTGTTTGAAGGGAAAAATGACCAAGGCTGCTTTTATAGGATATATCGAGTGCTCTACAAATCCTTTGGATTTGATCCATATTGATGTTTGTGAACTATTAAAGAGTTAGTAGAAGAGGAGGCTATTCTTACTTCATCACCTTCATTGATGACTATAATTGGTATGAACATGTGTATCTTATGAAGTACATGTCTGAGGCCTCTAAAAAGTTCAAAGAGTATAGGAATAAAGTAAAAAGGCAAAAGGGATTGAGTATTAAAGCTCTTCAATTAGATCAAGGGGGAGAATACTTAAGTAACGAATTCTTGGATTATCTAAAATAGAATGGAATTTTCTCTTAATAGACTCCACTCGGTACCTGCCAACACAATAGAGTAGCTGAAAGAAGAAATCGTATCTTATTAGACATGGTATGTTCTATGATGAGCTTTTTTGATGTGCCTATATCTTTTTGAGGATACGTCCTAATGATGGCAGTGAAGTTACTAAGTGTATTACCTTCAAAGTCGATGCCAAAGATGCCGCATGAGATGTGGTATGACAAAGTACCCTCTTATCATTATCTAATGGTTTAGGGGTCTCTCGCCGACATGAGATAAATAGTAGGAGACAAGTTGGATAGTAGATCTACCATGTGAGAGTTTATGGGATACCTAAGAAAGTCTATGGGTTATTAGTTCTATGATCCCTCGGAACAAAATATGTTTGTTTTGAGGAACGCCACCTTTTTGGAAAAAAAAATTCTATGAGATAGAAAAGGCGTTTTAATTGAACTTGATGAAGTTCAAGATGATCATCAAATCCTACAAGTGGTAGAAATAAATAAATATCAAATAACCTTACCTACAACCTTTAAGAAGGTTGGATTGAATTCAGAAGCAACTTGAAAAGTTTGAATTTCATCATGAGAATAGCTAATCGGATAACAACCTGAATATCTATGAGGAAGGTATGTTGGACATGGACTTAAGATGTTAGCTTGAAGCCATGAAATTTGAAATGAACTCCATGTACTGAAACAAAGTATGGACTTTGATAGATCCATCAAAGGGAATAGTTTTCGTTGGTTGCAAGTGGATCTATAATCGAAAGCTTGGGGTTGATGGAGAAGTAGTAACTTTTAAGGAGTGACTAATGGCAAAAGGTTACACTTAAATACCTGATATCGATTTGAGGAAAACTTTGCACCGATCGCAATACCTAAGTCCATTTGGATTCTACTTGCCATAGTCATACATTATGACTATGAGATATGGTAAATGGATATGAAAGCTATTTTCCTCAATGGCAACATTGAGAAAGAAATCTATATACACCAACCATAAAGTTTTACATCTAAAAAGAGTGAGCAAAAGGTTTGGAAACTCCAAAGATTTATTTATAAACTTAAGCAAATATCCCAAACTTGGAACATATATTTTGATTAAAAAGTCAAATTATTTGGCTTTGTCAAAAAGTTGTATATAAACCTTGTGTGTACGAAAGGCTAGTAAGAGTAATATATAGTTTATTGTGCTTTACATCGATGGCATTCTCTTCATTAAGAATGAAAGGGAAATATTAAAGTACACTAAAGCATGGTTATCTACATAATTCTCCATAAAGGATTTTCAAGAAATATCTTATGTATTAGAAATACGTATCTATATAGATAGATCTAAGAGAATGCGGGGGCTTTCCCAAACCTCATACATTGACAAAATACTAAAGAGGTTTAATATAAAAGAATCTAAAAGAGGATTCCTTCCCATAGGACATGGCATTCATCTCTCCATGTCTATGGCCCCTAAGATTGAAGACGAGAGGCAAATGATGTCCCACATGTCTTATGCCTTAGCTATAGGAAATGTAATGTATGTAGTTCAATGTATAAGATTAGATATGGCATACTTGCTAAGCATTTCGAGTAGGTTCCAAAATAATCTCGGTGAGAGTCATTGGATAGCTGTGAAAGCAATCCTTAAGTACTTGAGAAAACTTAAGGACTTGTTTTTGGTATACAACAAAGGAAAATTAAAACATGAGGCATTTTTAGATTCCAGTTTCCAATCTGATATAGATGACCTAAAATTCACATTTGGAATTATATTTCACTTTAATGGCAGCGTGGTGAGTTGGAAGAGTTCCAACAAGACACTACAGTCAAGATAACCACTAAGGTGAAAACTTTGTTGCTTTTGAAACCTCAAAGGAGGGTGTTTGGATAAAGACTTTATCTAAGAGTTAGATGTAGTGCCTAGCATACATGAACCTACAATTGTCTTTAGAAAATAATTTAGGACTTGAACTAAGCACTCAATAGTGATCCAAATACAGTAATATGTTATCATTTGATATATGATATCAATTGATAGAGGCAACCACTGAGTAGATAAAGTTGTCTCAAAAGAGAACATAGTAGATCTAATAACTAAACCTTTATCGCAAAAGGTCTTTGAAGGACATATTATGACGATGGATCTTAAGGCCATGGGGCATTAGCTTTAGAGCAAGTGGAGTATTGTTGGAATAGCGCTCGACAAGCCAATAGGATTGGCCTTGTAAAACTATTTTCTTGTAAAATAATCTTAATTGAATGATATTTTTTATATGGTGATCTTCATCTTATGCACTATATTACTTCACTAGTATTTAGATGAAGCTTTTAGATCACTCATGACTACAAGACTTAATTTGATGACCATAGAATAAATCTTACACACTCGTGAACTTAAATCTTCCAAGTTATAGGATCATATGAGATAGGATATCTAAGATCTGAATAGATTTGTACTAATGATACATAAATCAAAAAGTTGGATATCGCTCAATTCCATGAGCGACAGTATGAGATACGAGTGCATATTGATAGGTGCTTATTAGAGAATAAGGCACTAAAAACCCACTTGGAGACTCTATTAGGTAGTTATAGTGGCATGTTGGTAGTGGTGAATTCTCTCACTTATGCTAGTACATATTATTAGTCCTTTAACTTGAGAATTCATGGTAACCTTGTGTCTGGTCCTTATGCGTTGAATCTTTCTTGGTCACTTAGTAGGCCATTTGGGTTGATATTAGGTATGAGCTATTTGGCATGGAGGTTTGTGAGATCCAAGATGGAATTTGATCCCTCGTCTTTGTAAAAGGCGATTGCATCTCCTCTATGTTCTATAATAATTAATTCCAATAAATCCTTGTGCAAGGTGACGTGACAATTTGGAAAGATGTTTTCAAAGATGAGGTCACAAAGGGAATTAAACATTGAGAATAGAAGCAAAGTATCGAGGCTATTAGAGAGCTAACTAATATCTTACCCTAGGTGTCTTTTCAGAGATAAAAGATAAAAGGATCGTATTTGCATGGTACGTATAATGCTAGAATAGTTATTCAAGATCATTTATTTTGGCCAATTATTTGGTTCCTTAGGCTTGAGGATGGACATCGACCATAGAGATTGGGTACTCTTTAATTTGTGAGATTAATTAAATTGAGTCAGTTAATTTAAAGGAATTTAAGCTAATGTGAATATTTAGTATTCCATAAGTCACAAGGAGTTGTGAGCCCTTATACAATGAATGGTAGAATCTAATGGGTCACACATAAAAGCTAATAACATAACCTATTGAATGAAGAGGAATTTTCTAAGAGTTAGAAATTCATGACCGATTTTGGAGGAGGCAAAATTGTGGTCATTTTAGCTTGATCAATTTAAATGTTAAATTTTTCAAACTAATTTAAGAGTGAAATTAAGATCAATTGATTAAGAGTTAATTAATTAATGTCACATGACTATCAATTGGTCAAGTTGATTTAAGAGTTAAATCAATTTTGACTAGCTTAAAGAGTTAGGCACTTTGATTTAAGAGTTAAGTCAAAGCATTATTAATTAAGTTAAACTATTTAATTTAATTAAATTGGAGAGTTACTTTTGGAGAGAATAATTAAATGAAGAGTTCATTTAAGATGGAATTGAGATTTAATTGGAAGACATTTCAAGAGATTAAAAGTAAGCTTCATTTAATATTCTTATTCACTAATCACTAAATGTTAGTAGCCACTTGGCATGGACATTTGGCACCATCTCCTTGAGGATGGTGTGTGACCACACACCATCCCACTCCTATTTATAGATATAGGATGAGAGTAGGCTACCACTTGGTGTATATTAAGGTGTGATTATTCTCCCAACAAACCAAAATAGTCGGCATCTAATTTGTTAGCATTCCTATTATTCTCTCCAACTCTCTCCATCTTCCACCTCTATATTTCCTATATTTTTTCCTATATTGTATAGAATAGGTCATAGTTTTGGTGTTTGGACTATTTCACTAGAGGCAAAACAATTGGGGTTGCTCTTGCTGTTGTTGAAGTAATTTCTAGCAGCCTTTTCTAATTTTTTCTGGGAGACCTTCTAGTGTTTCGATTTGGCTGATTTTCTAATTGTATAATCCGCAAGGATTTTAGACATCCCAGCAAAAATTTGAGCCAAAAATAAAGAGTCTAGCTTGGGGAAAACCAATGGCGAATCTACTACACCAATGAGAGGCTTCTTCAACAGTTGAAAAGCCTTTTTCTTTCTCCTCAATTTTTTTGTTTTCATCAAGGTATTTACATTCTCTAAATCTATTTCCTATGTATGTCTTGATCCTTGGGGATGTTTGTGGGCTAGTTTTTCAAAAAATATTTGGATCATGGTGCCACAAAGATAAAGTTTGTTGGGAGCTTCTTAAGGCTCAATTGCTCTTTTAGCATATAGATTATCTAATGACTTTGTCGGGCTCTCAAACCCTACAACTATTTTCATATCATGATAATCTGGTAGCTCTTTTTTTCCCTAAGACTCATTTTACTAATTCAATCATAAACTCTAGCTTACTTGTGATGCTTTAATCTGATACTAGCAAACTGCTCAAATTACTTATGCTTGTACTATTGCCATGTTGTGGCTGCAAAGGATTGCAATAAATAGATATAGCTGGCTAAGGAGCTTCAAAGAAAACCAAGCGATGTCATTTAAGAAAAAGAGGTGGAAGTTAAGTTGCATTGTTACCAGGTTGACGAGTTAATGTTAGCTCTCTCTGTTAGACTAACTTTTGATGTTTATCAAGTTGTGCTGGAAGAGAAAACTCAGTTAGAATTGGGATACTAAGTCAGGAAATGGCTCATTTTCAATAAGAACTAATTGTGATCGAGGAGAAAAAAGTCAGCCCTTAAAGAGAAGCATTGTAGTCATGACACCCACCTATCAATTGAGAGAAAATTTGTCATTGTTGATTTCATATGGTCTTCTACCTTTATGGAGGCTTTTCTCAAAGTGGACGGTGAAGATTTAAAGAGGGGCTTCAACTGAGCATCGGTATAGCTACGAACTTTTAGGGTTGATTTTGATGAATAAAGGTTGGACCCATTACTAAAGATGAGTTGCACTTTTTCTTTTTGGGTTCAGAAGATGATAAGGCAAAGGTTTCTGTGGAGTTTGATTTGCCCTTGATCTCATGGATAAAGATATTACTGGTATGGTGAAGAAAACTGGTCTGACAAATTTAAAGGCCAGGCCTACTATTTATGTTTCTTCTGTTGACAATTTGTGCAAGCCTATGGCTTGATGAGGGTCTTTCCCTTGTTGTTTTTTCCTTCTTTTTTAGTAATCAGACTAATACTACCAGACTAATTTTGCGCCTATTATATAAGCTAACCTAAAAAGCTAAAGGCAAAGCTAACTTTACAAAGTTAGTTTGTTTCAAAGGCAAAGCTAAGTGCTAGATACACTATCCCACTTCCTCACGTAATTCCCTAATTTTTGGGAATGTAAAATGGTATAACTAAAATGCAAAAAAAAGAGATATAATTAAATTGCATATTTATAGCTAAGATTTGAGACATGCTTATCTCTAAGAATAATATCACATAAAAGTAAGTTTAATTTTAATTCTTTATACACAAGCACACAAAAGAACCTATTCAATAATTAACACTATTTTCACAAAAAACTGAGAATTGATGTAAGCTTCAAGATATTTTTGCTAGAAACCTTTCCAACAGCCATAACCAACTCTGTTTTGGAAAATTATCCAATATGCGCGAAAGCTTGTCCAATGTTGACTCATTATGTAGGTAAAATATTTACATCAATTGGTGTCATATGTGGAAATTATTTGAGTTTGAGGCATGAGGGAAAACATGGCGAATTGGGATATTCAACATGAATTAGAGGATAATACTTAATTGGTTCCCCAGATCCCAGGACCTTATTTAAACAAATGGTGTGTTTACAATTTTAATCTAGCTCAAGCTAACGTGGAATAATTTGCAAATTTGGTAGTCATCATTGTTGATGCTGTGGTTGGCCAAGCATGGGCTAATTCCTAAGGTAAGGCAAGTTTAGAGGGGAATACTTTAATCCTCATAAGTTACGAGGTAAACACACCCAGTTTTGATTTTGAGAGTTGATACAGTGCTGCCAAATCCTTTAGGACTAGGAGTGTTCTCTTTCAATTTGGCTAGTTAACCAGATGGTTGGATAGTAGGATTGGCCTTCAGAAGTGGCCATGATCATGCATGAGATGGGGGAAATGCAAAAGGCTCTTGCTGAAAGGCATACCTTTAAATGGAAAAAGGTTGGTTTTAGTGATGCAATCATGGCTGAGCTAATTTTGTTCAACTTTCGAACTATGAACATACTAGATCACTTAGGATTATTAGATCCTACTGAATATCTTTGCAAATTTGAACATTCCGCATTGTTGTATTAGTATATGAGGGTCTCAAGTGCAGAGTGTTTGTCAACACTTTTGCAAGTCTGGCCTAGAATGGTTTAGTCAGTTACCTACTGGTTGCATTCAATCATTTGACCAAGTTAGCTAGATGTTTCTCCATCAATTTAATAGCAACAAACAGTATCAAACGACATCGCTTAGCCTATTTAACACATGTCAAGAAAAAGGGGAGTTTTTGCATAGCTATATTAAGATTCACTGCTAAGGCTTGGAAATACCAACCACCTCACAAGAGACATTAGCTAATACTTTCTCTAGGGGATTGAGAAAGAGACCATTCTTTGATAGTTTGGTTAAGAAATCTATTTTAGATATCAATGACCTATTGCCAAGAGTAGAAAAATATATCAATTAAGAAGAGGCAAACACAAACAAAGATTCGGTGGAGAAGTGTAAAGATCACAAGGATGATCAATTAGAAACTAAGAAACCTTGAGTGAAGGAGAAAGATAAGGAAAAAGTGAAAGTTATCTCTTTCTCCCAAACTTGAACGAGTTTTTTCCTTGATGCTTATGCTTTTTTAATTTATGTCTTTCATTTCTTAAACTTGTTATCTTTTGAATAATTGATTCCATTATGTGATCAATAAAGTTGACTTTCAATAGTTATGTTTTTAAGAATAATGAATATTTAGCATGGATACATAAAAAATAAAGGAAAGGCATATATTCACATTAATAAAGTTTATTGAGACTTAGTATGATTTTGAATGGCCTTTGGATGAGCCTTTAAAATTAAGGCTAGGATTGAGCTTAGTGAAGCTGATGTTAAAAATATAAGATTACATATAGACTTTGAAATTAAGGTCAGGTTGACCTTGATGAAGTTGCTGTCGAAGATGCAGAAATGCATCTAGTTATTAAACTTAAGGTTAGGATTGACCTCACTAAAATTTTTCTTGAAGATGTAGGATTATATCTAGTCATTAAACTTAATTTCAAGATTGACCTCGATGAAATTGTTGTTGAAGATACAGGATTGCATTTAGCTTTTAAAGTTAAGGTTAGGATTGACCTTGGTGAAATTGTTATTAACAAACCATTCGAGAGAAATGCTAGTAACTACTGCAAGAGAGGGAAGAAGTTAAATTTGAAAAATAAATTAAATGATAACACAAGAGAGATCAAGAAGCGTACATGTGTCTTGATGGAAGAAGCAAACAACACTGTCAGATTATAAAAAGAGGGCAAGTATCCAAGATGTGTGATATTTGGTATGGAACTGAAAAGATATTTTAAACGGTAAATTAAATGCTAACCACTTTAATTTCCCAATTAAAGGGGGAGAACAGTGGTACCACCAAACTAGTTCTACTCTTATTACATAAGCAAACATAATAAGTTAGAGGCAAAGCTAACCTAGTAAACTGGGAAGCTAAAGGCAAAGTTGGCCTGCTTTGAATGTAAAGATGAGCCCCAAATATGATATCCCACATCCCTGCATAATCCCCTAATTTTTGGGAATTACTGCAACCTTAAGTAATCCCTAATTTTAGGGAATTTAAAATGGAAAAGATAAAATAGAAGGAAGGAGATATAATTCAGTTGAAATTTATAGCCAAGACCTATGACATGCTTTTCTCTAAGAATAATATCACATAAAAGTAAGGTAAATTTTATTTCTTTAACACAAGCACAAAAAAAAAAAAAAAGAAGAAATAAAGCACAATAAACTAATACTACTCCTACTAGCCTTTTTACACACAAGGTTCATACACCTTTCTGACAAAGCTAAACAATTTGACATAGCCAAACAATTTGACTATCTTATTGAAAATATATGTTCCAAGTTCAGGACACCAATTTGAGTCTATAAATGGATCTCTCAAGTTTGCAAAGTTTTGCTCACTTACTTAGATATAAAACCTTGAGGTTGCTCTATATAAATTTCTTCTTTAATGTTTCCATTGAGGAAAGCAACTTTTACATCCATTTTCCATATCTCATCATCATAATAATGTGAATGTGGCAAGTAAAATTCGAATAGACTTAGGCATTACATCAAGTACAAAGGCTTTCTCCAAATCAATATAGGGTCTTTAAGTGTAACCTTTTGCCACTAGTCGCACTTTAAAGGCCATCACCTTTCCAACAACTTCTAGCTTTCATTTATAGATCTACTTACAACCAACAGGAACTATTCTCACCAATAGATCTACTTTCATTTATAGATCCACTTGAAACCAATAGGAACTATTCTCACCAATAGATCTACTAAAGTCCATACTTTGTTAGAGTTCATGGAGTCTATTTTGGATTTCATGGCGTTAAGCCTATGTCACGAGTCTATGTCCAACATAGCTTTCTCATAGGTCTTTAGATTATTATCCAATTAGCCCATCTCATGAAAATATTCAAACTTTTTAGGTTATTTCTTGATTGGGTCTGATCTTCTTAGAGGTTGTGTGTAAAGCCTTTTGATATGTACTTGTTTCCACCACCACTTGTGGGATTTTAATAATCATCCTAAACTTCATCAAGTTCAACAACAACGCCTTTTCTATTTAATAAAATTTTTTTTTCCAAAAAAGTGGCATTCCTTGAAGCAAAACACCATTTTTTTTAGGGACATTCAAAGTAGTAATCTAAAGACTCTCTTAGGTACGTACAAAATTGCACAAGGTAGATCTATTATCTAACGTGTCTCCGACTAACCATCTCACATAGACAGGAGACTTTCAAACCTTTAGATAATGGTAAGAGGGTGATTTTCCATACCACATCTCATGTAGTATCTTTGGCTTTGACTTTGAAGATACCACACTTAGTAACTTCACTACCATCATCAAAACGTATCCTTAAAAGGATATAAGCACATTGAAGAAGCTCATCATGGAACATACCATGTCCGACAAGGTACGGTTTTTTTGTCATCTGCTCCATTATCTGGCGTGTGCTAGGTGGATTCCATTAAGAGAGAATTCTATTCTCCTTTAGATAATCCAAGAATTCATTACTTAAGTATTCTTCTTCTCAATTTGATCAAAGAGTTGTAATACTAAGTGTCATTACACTAACTCCTAGTGGGCCACATATATCCATATAGATCAAATCCAAAGGATTAGTGGTACACTCTAATTGTCTTAGAAAAGGAGCTTTGGTCATTTTTCCTTTTAAACAAAATTCACTAATAGGAAGGCTCTCAATGCCACTAATATTTAGTACTTCAAGCGCTTCTAACTTAATCATCCTATTTTTAGAGATATGTCCAAATATTGCATGTCATAACATGTAATTTTTTTGGATATATTATTTCGTTGAAAGTGCACTAGTCATGATTGAGAATCCAATATGTACAATTCTTTGTTAAGTGTACCCTAAGTAGCTAAAAAATCCATTGTTTAATGCTTTCAATCTTCCATTTGATATAAAAAGATCAAATTCTTCACTATCTAAAGTGGTAACTAAAATATTGTTCTCAACAATATATAGCACATTATAAAAAAGGCTGAATATAATTATAGAGTTCCCTAAGTCTAACTTATTATACACCTTTCACTTAGGTTGCAACTCTTGCTCATTTGCCAAGGCATAGGATCATATCCCCATCACTTAGTTTATTCTTCTTTGTATTCTTTCTGACAACTTATAAAGATAAGAACTATACGTGATATCACATAGCCATGAGAAAAAATTTATCCTTAAATGTACTTCAATAACATACACACCTTTCTCAAGGGTTGTGAGGTATTCTTTGCAATACTGCTTTCAATAGCCTATCTGAAGGCAAGATAGGCACTAGAATCTAAAATCAAAACTTCAAAATATCAAAGTAACTAGTACCTACAAGATAATCAAATATCTAATCATGCCTATGATTCAAATTTAGATAGAGGATTATCTCGATAAACAAATCCAAAGGTTATCAAGTGAAAACTTCACTGATTACAGAATCTGCCTACTTGTGTCGCAACAAGAAAATTACAATGATCTCCCTATCAAATCACCTCAAAAAAATTCCGAACAAATACATGTAGATAGCCAACACCTTTTAAAACTTCCATTTAAATTTCAAATTGATTGCTCTTTTGGAATGTCATGGAGAAATTGCAAAGTTAGACCCTGTGCAGATGAATCTTCAGAAATTGAGCAAGTCACATGCCTTGCCTCTATTGTGAAATTCCACACACCAATGTGATCTTCCTAGATCTCTAGTATTTTAGTTGGAATAAGAACAGAGATCTAGTGATGATGGAGGCCGAATTTGGGGTAGGAAGATAAAGAAAAAGCTTAGCCTTCAACACATGAAATGCTAGCTTGCAAATGCTTTGGAGGGAAAAGAAGAATCTAATTCTTCACACCAATTAGCATTGCTTATGGCTAGCCAACTATCTATATCTATATATAGATGTGGAATAGTGTGATTCCAAGTTAGCTTCATACATTCCATGAAGGGGGCAGACAATGGGGTGTGCTTAGGTGGCAAAATTTGATTCCAAATTTCATTTGAATCTTAATTACATTTGAGATCTCATTTCAAATTAATTAAAATGCCAACTCAAATCTCATTTGAGTTTTTCCTCCAAAATTCATTCTTCCTAATTAATCAAATTAAACTTTTAATTTAATTAATTATCTTTTGACTTAACTCTTGAAGTCAAACTAGCTTAACTACTTAAGCTAAATTCGTTAACTTAACTATTTAAGTTAACTTAACCAATTAATGGTTATGTTGACACCAAATAATTAACTATTAAATTATTGGTATAATTTAACTCTTAAATTAGTTGATTAATTTAACATTCAAATCAATCAAACCAAAATTGACCCTCAAAATATGGCCCCAAAAATCGATCCACTAAGAGATACCATTTTTTAACTCCTTAGAAAATTCTTTCCATTACTTAGAAAGCTTATTAGATTCTGTGTGACCCAATAGGTTCTACCATTCATTGGACATGGGCTCAAAACTCCTTCTAACTTTTGAATATCTTATATTCATTCTAATTTAAAACTTCTTTTAAACTAGTCAACTAAATTCAATTAATCTCATTAATTGAAAAGTACCCAATCTCCACGGTTGATGTCCAACCTCAAGCTCATGGAACCCAACTAATTGGCTAAAATGAATATTCTGGATAATAATCATCGCTTTATGGATGTCATGCAAATATGATTCTTTCATCTCCTAGCTCCCGAAAGAGGCCTACAGTAAGATATTTGTTGGATCCCTAATAACCTCGATACTATGTCTCTATTCTCAATATTCGATACCTACTATTTGACCTCATCTTTGGAAAACTCCTTTTCTAAATTGTCACACCAACTTGTGCAAAGCTTTCTAGGAATCGATCATTATAGAATATATAGGAGATGTACTCGCTCTTCACAACAGTAAGGAGTCAAATTTCATCTTAGATCTCACAAACCTTTATGCCAAATAGCTCATTCCTAAGCTCAACTCGAAAGACTCGCTAGGTGGTTAAGAAAAAGTCAAAGAATATGGACCAAACATAAGATTACTATGGATCCTTAGGTCAAAGGACTAATAATATGCATTAGTGTAAGTAGAAGAACTAGCTACTACCGACTTGCTACTATAGCTATCTAGTGGATTTTCTAGTAGGTTTTCAGTACCTTATTCTCTAACAAGCAACTACTAACATACACTTGTATTTCATACATTTGCTCATGGAACAGATTAATCTCCAAACCTTAGATTTATGCATCATTAATGCAAGTCTATTCGAATCTTAGATGCCTCATCTCATAAGATTCTATGACTTGGAAGATTTAAAATCATGACTATGTGAGACTTATTCCTTGGTCACCAAACTAAGTCCCGTAGTTATTGATGATCTAAAGACTTCAACTAAATACTAGTGAAGTGAAATAAAACATAAGATAAAGATAGCCATATAAAGAATATCATTCAATCAGGATTGTACCACTTGTGAAATAGTTTACAAAGCTAATCTCATTAGCTTGTAGGGCATTATTCCAACACTATCTTGCTAAAGTAGAAACAAGTAAATATTGACTATATCTTCTATAATATTCTTAACTCCTTCAGATGCCTTTAGTGGTTGTTTTCCCTTGGAGGAAGAATATTTTTTCTTTTTAGCTCCCTTTTTAGTAGCCCTAGGGCCTATAGACTTCAAAGAGGAAACAAGTATCCAAGGTTTGCCCTTGTCATGGTAGTCTCTTTATAAATCAACACTTTGATTAATAAAACTCGGGGAGCATGTGAGGATCAAATCCTCATGGAGATCATTGTCTATCACTACATCTAAGTTGAAAAGCTTCTCCAAGCTTAGTCATCTTTAGACCATAGTCAATGACATATAACGTCACATCCATCCTAGCTTGAAAAGTGTCCTTTAACAACATAAGCTTCTTATACCTCATTTGCTTTACAACTCTTGTAACCTATAACCAAGATATTACTCATGTGTCTTTAAAATTTTTAAAGTTTGTAGATCTATCATGAGACTAAGGGATAAGACGATCCTAAACCTAATTTGTGATCTCTTGATCTACTATAATCCCCATGGGATTAAGAGCACCTTGATATAGGACATATATCCACTTCTCAGAATCTAAAACAATTTTGAGGTTAAGTTAATCGTAGAAGTTTCACCCGATAGGTTTATTAGTTTTCAAAATAACATTGAGTAGAATTTTAGCCATTCTTGAGAGTTCACTAATCTTCAAAGGCAAAAAAAGAGAATATAAACACGTGATTGAATTTTGATATTGAAAACATGTTCAAAGTTTTTCAAGCATGTCTTTCTCCCACTATTTTATCAAATCCTTCACCCCTAGACGAATTTGGAAAATCTCATTTCCTAGTGAGAACCAAGATCCTATGGACTTGCAAGTGGATCCACGACTTGTGAGACATCCACAAATAATCTAACAGTCAGAAACTTTTAGCAATTGCATCTCATACAATATACTTCACCTCACTTTTGATATAGACCCATGACTCGTGAGACATCTACATTACTAGGTGTTAAGTTGAACCTACCAATCAAAATTTGACTCATGATAAGCCCATAACATCCCAAGACTTGTGTGCCAATGCATGGGCATTCTCAAATCAAAAGTGCATCTCATGCTTAGTAAATGGTCACAACTTTCCACTATAATTATGACCCACAACTCATGAGACACACACAAATAATGGTTGCATCATCGTGCCACATACTATTGGTACAAGGCATAGATCAGTTAAAACTCTTTTAATTTGTATCCATTTTAATTTAATATTTGAAAGTACTTAGACATTCTAAGTGGAGGATTTTTTCTTGCAAAGATCTCATCATTTTTTTTATCTTTTTATTTATGTTTTCTATATCCTAATCCATGCATCACATATATCAATAAGATATGGAAAGCAAAAATAAGTACATACGCTTAGAATGCTCCTAGGGTGGGATGACCATGAGCCTAACCAAGTGACGTAGTTAGAGCCATAGGTACATCACTCAGTTGATTTTAAGTGTCTTGATGAAACTAAGCTATTACATAAGTGTATGCCAACACATTTATGGGTCTTCAAGCCTCCATGGATCTTTTTCGCTCCTTGCAACTTCTAAAAGAGAAAGAAAACCTCACTCCTAGTGATTCTACTCTCATAACTTTTATAAGGTAGAACAAAGAGGCATGCAAAGCCTATTTAATACAACCAATTTCAACAACTTGAAACTAATAAAATCAATATTAAAGGCTCATGATCATCCCAATTCATTTATCATTCATTCAACACTTAAATGAACAAAAACTAAATTAGGAATTGACATTCAATTCCAACAATGAAATACTTATCTCATAAACAATTAATTGGTTAAGCAAAAATAAGCATAACCATTATGCATCTCATTTTTGCAGGAATTGGATATCAACTTTAACAAGATTTAGGAAGCAATCAAATATGTCAAACATAGTTATGAGAACTTGCACAACATTTGTGCATATATTATGTGTGAAATAAAATACTTTTGGTCATTTAAGGAACACAAAATAACACACAAAACTCATCCAAACCAAAAGTATGCACTGCTGCCCCTACCTGGCTGCACAGTCATGCAGTGATAGGCACACCCACTGCCCAACCAGTGCCTGGCCAAGCGTGGCAGCTTGCCCTATTTTGAGGTTTAGACCGAGTTAAGTCAATTTTGGTTCAACTTTTTTGTACCACATATTTTAAGACACATCTTAAACATTAAAACACACATTATAGATGAAATTTCAAATCTAAAACATGTTTTAAAATTGAAATTTCAAGTGCTCAAACATGCGTCAAAAATTAAGGTAATTTAAGCGAGAATCACATTCTTCAAAAAATTTCCAATTAAATTCAATCCAATTGGATCCAAAAATGGCCAAAATATATTAAGGCCAAATATAGCATGCTATAATAACATATGACATCAACTAATTCCAAATCAACATTCAACATTGGAAGCTATGAATTAAAACATACTAATAATATGAATTAATACTTATAACACATATTAGCATGCTTTCAATTCATCAAACAAGGAGCCATACACAACATCAACTATACACTCCAATCTATCATATGAATTGAGAATTTGGTGATTTTTATCAATTCATCACATGAATCAATCAATCAAAAATCTAAATCACAGCATGAATTAGGCTCTGGTACCACTTGAAGGCTAGTGTAGCACTAGGATCCAACAATCAAACTCCAAAAGCTAAAATTAACTAGGCTACACAAGAGAAAAAGGATATAAACATGCAAATGATTCAGATTTAGGAAGAAAATTACATGGATTTGCTAAAATTGAAGGAGACAGTGAAGAACTCTACTTCAATCCAAAAACTGTCACACAGCCAGCGCAGAAGATTCAGATCAACATTTGACCAGGCAAATCAACTCTAAATTAAGTGAAAATTGAACCAAAAGATCACTCACTGCTTGAGGTATCTTCAATCCAAAAATTACTCCAATAAAAATTCCAAAATTTCTCCAAAAATGGCTCAAGCCCGACTGCCTGAAATTGAATCTCCAAAAGGCATAGCAATCCATTTGTCCTGCCTTTAATGATAAGATCCACACACCAATGCAACACCAATTTCTCTCACTATCAGCTGGAGAAAAATGAGAAGAACATACAAGGATGAAGGCTAGAATTTTGGAGGTAGGAAAAAATAAAGTGAAGCTTCAACTCATATGCTACACTTGAAAATTGGAGGGAAATTTAGAGAGAATCTAATTCACATGGAATGTGATGTCTTACATCATATATGGTAGCCCCTCTCTATAATACTATATAGAGGGAGGATAGTGTGATGCCAAGGTGGCATCATACCTTCCTCAAGGGGCGTCTACTTGTCTTGCAAGTTGGCAAGACATGTGAATTATGTGTGTGCACTTGAATTTCATTTGGATCTTCATTTCATCTTATGAAATGTCATCCAAATAAATTCTAATCCCACATCAAATGTAAAATTTCATTTGAATTTTCCCTACAAAATTATTTCTCCATAATAATTAAATTAAACTACTTTAATTTAATTAATTAAATTAGCTTAACTCTTTAAGCTAACAATTGTTAAGTTAACCCTTTAAGTTAACTTGAGCAATTGATAAATGTTGGGTACCAAATAATTAACTCCTTAATTATTGATCTTAATTTAACTCTCAAATTGATTATATCAATTTAACAATTAAATTGATTAAGCCAAAAAATAAATGCAACTTTTGTGCCAATTGGTTAATCTCTAAAATTGGTTATGTGGGAAGTTTTCTAACTCTTAGAAAATTCCCCTTCATCGCCTAGAATATGCAATTGGCTTTTGTGTGTGACCTATTAGATTCTACCATTCATTGGACATGGGCTTACATTCATTGTGACTTTTGAATATCAAATATTCATTTTAGTTTAAACTCTTTTAAACTAATCAACTCAATTCAATTAATCTCATTAATTGAAGAGTACCTAATCTCCATGGTCGATATCCAACCTCAAGCCCATGGCGCCCATCTAATTAGCCGAAATGAATGCTTTTAGAGAACCATTCTAGCTCTATGCATACTATGCAAATACAGTCCTTCTATCTCTTATCTCTCAAAAGAAACAAAGAGCAAGATATTTGCTAGCTCCTTAATTACCTCGACACTATATTTTTATTCCCAATGTTCAATTCCAATTTATAAATTCATCTTTGAAAATCTCCTTTTCTAAATTGTCATACTGCCTTGCATAAAGACTCTTTGAAATCGATCATTATAGAATACATAGGAGATGCACTCGTCTTTCACAAACATGAGGAGTTAGATTCTATCTTAGATCTCACAAACCTCCATGCTAATAGCTCATGCTCAATCACCACTCAAATTTCCTGTGAGGTGAAGTCAAAGCATAAGGACCAATCACAAGGTTACCCTAGATTCTCATATCAAAGGAAAAATTATATATACCAAAGTAAGTTGGAGAACTTGCCACTATGGCTATTTAATAGATTCTCCAAAGGGTCTTCAGTGCCTTGGTCCCTAACAAAGGCCCACTAACATGTACCTGTATCTCATATGGATTTGGTTATAGAGTGGAGTAATATCCATCTCTTAGATTTATACATCATTAGTGCAAATATATTCGGATCTTAGATGCTCTGTCTTGTAAGATTCTATGACTTAGGAGATTTAAGATCATGATCGTGTAAAACTTATTCCATGACCACTACTCAATGCATGACCAAGTCCTGTAGTCAAGTGTGATCTAAGGGCTTTATTCAAATGCTAGTGAAGTAATAATAAGCATAAAATAAAGATGGCCATTTAATGAATTATTAGAATAGTACCCCGCAAGCTAATTGGATTGGCTTGGTAAACTATTTTCTTGTAAAACAATCTTGATTGGATGATATTCATTATATGGCCATCTTTATCTTTTGCTTTTTACTTACTTCACTTGCATTTGGATAAAGCCTATAGATCACATAAGATTATAGGACTTGGTTACGCACTAAGTGGTAATTATGGAATATGTCTTACATAATCATGATCTGAAATTTTCTAAGTCATAGGATCTTATGAGATAGAACATCTAAGATCCAGATAGACTTACACTAATGATGCATATATCTAAATGTTGGAGATTACTTCATTCCATGAGCAACTATATGAGATATGTGTATAAATTAGTGGGTGCTTGTTAGAGAACAAGGCATTGAAGACCCACCAAAGAATCTACTAAATAGCCGTAGTGGCAAGTTGATAGTGGCTAGTTTTCTTATTTATATTAGTGCATATTATTAGTCCTCTAACCTGCGGGTCCATGGTAATCTTATGTTTGGTCCTCATGCTTTGACTCTTTCTTGGTCACTCAGCAGGCCATTTGGGTAGAGATTGAGCATGAGCTACTAAACATAGAGGTTTGTGAGATTTAAAATGGAATCCAACTTCTCATCTTTGGGAAGGGTGAGCACATGTCCTGCGCATTCTATGATAATCAATTCCAAGAAGTCCTTGGCCAAGGAAGTGTGACAATTTAGGAAAAGGGTTTTCCAAAGGGGAGGTTGTAAATTAGAATCAAATATTAAGAATAGAAGCATAGTATCGAGGCTATTAGGAAGCCAACAAATATATTACCCTAGGCCTTTTTCAGGAGACAAGATATGGAAGGATCGTATTTGATATTTCAAAAGTCACAAGGAGTTGTGAGCCCATGTCCAATAAATAGTAGAACTTAATGGGTCATACACAAAAGACAATAACATGGTCTATTGAAGGATGGAGAATTTTCTAAGAGTTAGAAAATTCATGATCGTTTTTCGAAGAGGGAAAATTATAGTCATTTTGGCTTGATCAATTTAAATGTTAAATTGATCAAATTAATTTAAGATTTAAATTAAGACCAATTGATTATAAGTTAATTAATTGATGTCACATGACTATCAATTGATCAAAATTAATTTAAGGGTTAAATTAATTTTGACTAGCTTAAATAGTTAAGCACTTTAACTTAAGAGTTAAGTCAACTTATTATTAATTAAACTAAAGTGTTTAATTTAATTAAGTTGGATAGTGAATTTTTGGAGATAATAATTAAATGACGGGTTCATTTAATATGAATTGGAATTTAATTGCTAGGCATTTCATAAGATGAAATACGTGCTTCAATTAATATTCTTATTCACTAATAAAAAGTTAAAATCCACCTTGGCAAGGACACTTGGCATCACCTCATTGACGATGGTGTGTGATCACTCCTATATATAGATATAGTAGAGTGGGTATCCATTGTGAATGAGGTGTGCAAGCATAGTGTGATTTTCTCCCAACAATATTGTGTATGGGAATCTAATTTTGTTAGCTTCCCATTATTCTCTCCAACTCTCTCCACCTTCCACCTCTATATTCCCTATCTTTTTTCTCTTATTCTATATATATATTCTAGCCATTCTATAAAGAATAGACCATAGATTTGGTGTGTAAACTTTTACGTTAGAGGCAATCTATTTTTGTTGCTCTTGCTCTTAATTGGAGCAGTTTCTAGCAACTGATTTTTGGTTCTTCTGGGAGTATCTTTGGAGCTCTGATTGGGCCAATTTTTGGACTGTAGAATCCTCAAATGTTTGAAACATTTCAGTAAAAATTTCAAATAAAAAAGAGGAGTCTAACTTAGGGAAAATTGGTGGTGAATCTACTGCACTAGTGAGAAGCTTCTTCAACAGTTGAAGAGAGTTTTTCCTTGCTCTTCGAATTTTTTGCTTTGACCCATGTATTTCCCTCTTTTAAATCTAAATCCAATGCATGTTTAGATTCTTGTGGTGTTGTGTGGGCTAGTTTATTCAATGTTTTAAAAATATTTAAATCCTAGTGCCGCATATACCTTCATGAATATCATTTAATCAAGGTTGCTTTACGAGAAAATAGTTTACAAGGCCAATTTAATTAGCTTGTGGAGTACTATTCCTACAATTTTGGTCATTTTTAGATCCAATATGAAGATTTTTGAAAAATGTGATTCTTACTTAAACTTGTTTTTGGAAACATGATTGAGCACTTCAAATTTTATTTTTAAAAGATGTTTTAGATTTGAAATTTCTGCTATATTGTGTGATTTAATGTTTAGGAGATGTCCTAAATTTTTTGGTGCACAAAAGTTGAGCCTAAAATCACTTGACTTGATCTTGACTCCAAAACAGAGAGTGCTGCCAGCTACTGTCAGGCATTGGCCAGGTAGCGGGCATGCCATGTGTGTACCTGCCACCTAGCCATTCACCCAAGCTAGGCTGGCTATGGCTATTTTGAGAGGAGATGGGTTTTAAGTGTTATTTTTGGTTGCTTTAGTGACCAAAAGTGTTTTATTGACACATAATAGATGCACAAGTGATGTACAAGTTCATATAATTATGTTTGACACTTTTGGTTGTTTTTAAAAACTTGTTAAAGTTATTCTTCAATAATGATGCGTAACTGTTATGCTTGATCTTGCTTAGCCAATTAATTTTTTATGAGATAAGCATTTAATTGTTAGAATTGAATGTCAATTCTTAATTTATTTATTGTTCATTTAAGTGTTGAATAAATAATGAATGAATTGGGGTGATCATGAGCCTTTAATATTAATTTTATTTGTTTCAAATTGTTGAAATAGGTAGCATTAAATTGGATTTGCATGTTTCTTTATTCTACATTGTAAAAGTTATGAAAATAGAATTACTGAGAGTGAGGATTTCTTTTTCTTGTAAATGTTGCAAGGAGCAAAGAAGACCAATGGAAGCTTGAAGACCCATGAATGTATGGAATACACTCATGTAATAGCTAGGTTTAATCAATCCACTTAAAATCAACTAGGTAGTGCTTCTATGGCTATAAGTACATCACTTGGTTAGGCTTATAGTCATCCTACTCTGGGAACATGCTAAGCACATTTATTTATTTATGCTTTCTAAATCCTATTGATGTATGAGATGCATGATTAGGACACAGAAAAGCTAAATAAGAAGATAAAAATGATGAGATCTTTGCAAGCAAGAAAAACCCTCCACTTAGAATGTCTAAGTGCTTCTAAATATTAAGTGAAAATGGATACAAATTAAAAGGAGTTTTAATTAATCCATGCCTTCTACTAATAGTAAATGTTGTGAAGATGCTACCATATTTATGTGTTGGCACTTGGTTATGGAGGTCACACTTAGGTGGAAAGTTGTAAGCATGTACTTAGCTTACGATGCACCTTTAATTTGAGGCTTCCCATGTGCAGGCACTCGATCACAAGGGATGTCGTGAAGCGGTCTCAAATCAAAGTTTGATTAGTAGGCCTGACTTAACACCTTGTAATGTAGATGACACACGATTATGTGGGTCTACATAAAAAATGTGGCAAAATACATCAAGATTTGCATGAGATGTAATTGGCAAATGTTACTTACCCTTTGATTGTTTGTGGATGGCACTCGGTCACAAGGGTCCGCTTGTATATCCTTGGAATCTTGATTCTCACTAGGAAATGAGATTTTTTAAATTTTTCTTGAGGGTGAAGGATTTAATAAAATAGTGAGAGAATAACATACTTGAAAAACCATGAACATGTTTTCAACGTTAATATTTAATCATATGCTTATACTTTTTTTTCTCGCTTCTTATAGATTTTTGAAATCCTCTAAAATAAAATGGCCAAAGATCAACTCCATATTATTTTGGAAATCAATAAATTAACTAGGCCAAAATTTCACAATTGGTTCAAAAACCTCAAGATAGTTCTACACTTTGAAAATATGACCTATGTCTTTGATCACAGTCCACCAGACACCTTGGGTGATAATGCCCCCAATGAAGCCCATGAATTGTTCATAAGTTTGTAGATGATGATTTATAAGCTAGATGCCTTATGATAGCTTCCATGACTAATGAACTCCAAAAGACTCATGAGTATATGAAGCATGCTAGTGAGATCTACACACACTTAAAAAAGTTGTATAGTGTTCAAACTAGACACAAAAGGTTTACTTTGTTAAGAGAGCTCTTTAGGTTAAGAATGATTGCGGGTTCTAGTGTCCATGATCACAAGCTCAAAATGATTGGACTTATCGAGAAGTTTGGATGATTTGATAGGATCATGGACAACAATCTCTATATGGAGTTGATCCAATAGTCATTGCCCTCCTCATTTGTCTAATTTGTTATAAACCTTAATTTGTCCAAGTAAGAGATAATGATTAATGAATTGGTGAACATGTTGGTGATTACTGAAGCAACAATGAAAAAGGAAAAACATTTTATGCTTGCTTCCTCCTCTAAGTGTAAAGGCCCTAGAGGTCTTATAAAGAGAGGTAAAAGAAAGAAAAGTTCTTCCTCTAAAGGGTAGCAACCCTTGAAGAGTTTAGGGAGGAGTTAAGAAAAAGACAAGGGTTAAGATTGACACGACTTGTTTCCATTATGGTGAAAGAGACATTGGAAAAGGAATTGTGAAGCTTACCCTGCAACCCTCAAGACGGGTATATGCTTTTTGAAGTGCACTTGTAGACTAATTCTTCCTCATAGGTATTTGATACCGCACGTGGTTCTTGCCTTTGTAACTTGTTAGAGGGGAATGAAAGAATAAAGAGTTTTAATGAATGGGATATGATCCTCCACCTAGGAAATAGAGCAACAGTTAGTTGCCGCCACAATCTAATGCATTATCAAGTTAAACTTAGGGAATGCATGTATTGTATTAAATTCATATTATTATGTGCCTTCTCTCATTAAGAACATTATTTCTATTCCTATTCTTGATAATGAAGGATATGATATTTCTATATCAAATAGGATGTTGAAAGCATTAAAGAATAGTTCTTTGATTGCACATGGTACATTAAATAATGGATTATACATACTTGATTCTCAACCTTCATTATTGCACATTCAATCAAGTAAAAGAAAATTAGATAACCAAGAAGATGCCATCTTATGGCATGCAAGACTTGGACATATCTCTAAAAATAGGATGAACAAGTTAGAAGCTTCTCAAAGTACTAAATGTTAATGGCATTGGGAACATTCTTACTTGTGAATCTTATTTGAAGGGAAAAATAACCAAAGCTCCTTTTATAGAACAAATGGAGCATACCAGAAGTCCTCCAGATTTAATCTATATGGATGTTTATGGCCTACTAATAGTTAGCACAAGAAGAGGCTATTCTTACTTCATCACCTTCACTGATTATTTATAATTCATTTGGACATGTGTATCTTATAAAGTACAAGTCCAAAGCCTTTGAAAAGTTCAAAGAGTATAGGAATGAAGTAGAAAAGTGAAAAGCACTTTGTATTAAAGCTCTTCGATCAAATCAAGAAGAAGAATACTTAAGTACTGAATTCTTGGATTATCTAAATGAGAATGGGATTTTCTTTTAATAGAGTCCACCTAGCATACCTTAACATAATGGAGTAGCCAAGTAGAGAAACCGTACCTTGTCAAATATGAGACATTCTATGATGAGTTTTTTCGATGTGTCTATATTCTTTTGGGGATATACTTTAGAACCGGTGATGAGGCTAATAAATATAGTATCTTCAAAGTTAATGCCAAAATGTGGTATGGCAAAGCACCCTCTTACAATTATCTAAAGGTGAGGGGGTTTCCTGCTTATGTCAAATGGTTAGTGATAGACAAGTTGGATAGTAGATCCACCTTGTGCAAGTTTGTAGGATACCCAAGAGAGTTTTTAGGTTATTACTTTTATGATTCCTTGGAACAAAAGTTGTTTGCTTTGAAAAATGCCATTTTTTTGGAAAAGAATTTTCCATTAGATAGAAATAGTATTGTTGTTGAACTTGATGAAGTTCAACACAATCATCAAATCCCATAAGCAGTAGAAATAAATAAATATCAAGAGCCTTACACACAACTTCTAAAAAGGTTGTACTAAATTAAAAAGCAACCTAAAAGGTTCGGATTGCTTAATAAGACAGGCCAATTGGATAGTGACATGAAGACCTACAAGAAAGCTAAGTTGTACAAAGACTCTGGACATTAGTTTAATGCCATGAAATTCAAAATGACTGCATGTACTCCAACAAAGAATAGACTTTGGTAGATCTACTAGAGGGAATAGTTTCCATTCATTAGAAATGGATCTATAAGTGAAAGCTAGGAGTCAACAGAGAGGCAATGATCTTTAAGGTGCAACTAGTAACAAAAGGTTACACTCAAAGACCCGGTATTGATTTCAAAGAACCTTTTCACCAGTTTCAATGTCTAAGCCTATTTGAATTTTACTTGCCATATAGCCTTGTATTATGACTATGAGATATGGTAAATGGATGTTAAAACTTCTTTCGTCAATAGAAACATTGAATAAGAAATTTATATATAGCAACCATAAGGTTTTACATCTGAAGGGAGTGAGAAAAAGGTTTTCAAACTCTAGAGATCCATTTATAAACTCAAACAGGCATCTTGAAGTTGGAATATACATTTTGATAAGATAGTCAAATCATTTAGCTTTTTTAAAAATGTGTATGAACCTTATGTGTAAAAAAAGGCTAGTAGGAATAGTATATAATTTATTATACTTTATGTCGATGACATTTTTCTCATTGGGAATGAGAGAGAAATGTTTTCTACTTAATTTTCTATGAAAGATTTGGGAGAAGCATCCTATTTATTAGGAATACGTATATATAGAGATAGATCCAGAGGATATTAGGGCTTTCCCAAACCCCATGCATTGACAATATAATGAAAGATTTGGGATAAACATCCAATATATTAGGAATACATACCTATAGAGATAGATTGAGGGGATATTGAGGCTTTCCCAAACCTCGTGCATTGACAAGATACTAAAGAGGTTTAGTATAAAATAATCCAAGAGGGGATTCCTCTCTATAGGACATGGCATTTGTCTCTCCAAGTCTATAGCTCCTGAAACTGATGATGAGAGATAAAGAATGTCCAACATACTTTATGCATCCCCCATTGGAAGCATAATATATTTTGTTTAATGTAAAAAGACCAAATATGGCGCATGCTCTAAAAGTTATGAGTTGTTTCCAATCCAACCCTGGTGAATGTCACTAAATGGTCATTAAAGTAATCCTTAAGTACTTAAGAAGGACTAATAACTTATTTTGGTATACAGTAATGAATAATTGAAACTCAAAGGGTTTCTAGATTCTAGTTTTCAATCTAACATAGATGCCAGAAATCCATTTCTAGATTTATATTTGCCTCAATAGCAATGTGGTAAGTTGAAAGAGTTTCAAATAAGACACCATGACTGATTCAACCACAGGCATGGAATATATTGCAGCTTTAGAAGTTGCAAAGAAAGTTGTTTGAATGAAAAACTTTATCCAAGAGTTGGATGTAATGCTTAGCATTGCTAAGCTAGTGGTTGTCTTCTATCACAACAATGTGGCAGTATCACAAGTTAAAGAGCAAAGATATCATCAACAAACTAGACATATTCTGGGGCGATATCACTTGATTTGGGATATCATTAATAGAGACAACATTTGAGTGGAGAAAGTCACCTCATAAGAGAATATAGCAGATTAACTAACTAAACTCCTATCACAAAAGGTCTTTGAAGGACATCTTATTGGAATTGTGCCCAGCAAGCTAATAAGATTGGCTTTATAAACTATTTCCTAATGTATATAATCTTGATTGAATGATATTTCTCTATATGGTTATCTTCATCTTATGCTTTATTTTACTTCATTAGCATTTGGATAAAGCCTTTAGATCACCTATGGCTGTAGGACTTGGTTTGGTGACCATGGAATAAGTCTCACATAGTTATGATCTTAAATTTTTCAAGTCATAGGATCGTTAGAGATGGGGTATCTAAGATCCAGATAGACTTGCATTAATGATGCATAAATCTAAGGGTTGGAGATTGCTCTATTCTATGAGCAACTATATGAGATATGCATGCATGTTAATGGGTGCTTATTAGAGAATAAGGCATTAAAGACTCACTTGAGAATTAACTAGATAGCCGTAGTGGTAAGTCGGTAGTGGCTAGTTCTCCTACTTACGCTAGTACAAATTATTAGTCCTCTAACTTGAGGGTCTATGATAACCCTATCTCTGATCCTCATGCTTTGACTCTTACTTGACCACTTAGCGGTCTTTCGGGTTGTAATTAGGTATGAGCTACTTGGCGTGGAGGTTTGTGAGATCTAAAATGGAATCTAACTCATTGCTGTTATGAAGGGTAAGTGCATCTCCTATATATTCTATAATGATCAATTCCAAGAAATTCTTGCACAAGGTGGTGTGACAATTTGGAAAAGGAGTTTTCCAAAGTTTAGGTCACATAATGGAATCAAACATTGAGAATAGATGCATAGTATTGAGGCTATTAGGGAGTCGATAAATATCTTGCCTTAGGCTTCTTTCGGTATATAAGAGACAGAAGGATCATATTTGCATGGTACACGTAGAGCGATGATGGTTCTCTAAAATATTCATTTCGGTCAATTAGTTAGGCTCCATGGGCTTGAGGTTGGACATTGACCATGGAGATTGAGTACTCTTCAATTAATTAGATTAAATTAAGTTAACTAATTTAAAAGGAGTTTTAAAATAGAATGAATATAAGATATTTAAAAGTCACAAGGAATTGTGAGTCCATGTCCAATGAAAGGTAGAACCTATTGGGTCACACATAAAATTCAATTAGATTCCTAATTTTAGGAGAAAATTTTCAAAGTGTTAGAAAAGGATTTCTCTAAGTGGATCAATTTTTAGGTACCAAGTTTGAAAGTTAATTTTAGCTTAATTAACTTAAGCATTAAATTAATCAATTAATTGGAGGAGTTAAATTAGACTAGCAATTAAGGTGTTAATTATTTATTGCCAATATGACTATCAATTGGTCAAGTTAACTTAAAGAGTTAAGTTAACAAAATTAAGCTTAAAGAGATAATCTAGTTTGGCTTAAATAGTTAAGTCATAGAATAATCAATTAAAATTAAAGAGTTTAATTTAATTAATTGGGAAGAATGGATTTTGGAGGAAAAATTAAAATAATATTTGAATTAACATTTTAATTAATTTAAAATGAAATTTCAAATGTAATTAAGATGCACATAAAATTCAAATAGGATTTGGATTTACATTTCCTACTTTAGCAGCCCCACTTGGCCGCCCTCCTCATGCATTGTGTGATGCTAACTTAGCATCACATATTTTTAGCATTTATATATAGATATAGAGAGGAGGTCCTGTTGGAATAGTACTTTGCAATCTAATGAGATTGGCCTTGTAAACTTTTTCACTTGTGGCACAATCTTGATTAAATGAGATTCTTGATATGGCCATCTTCATCTTATACTTTGTTTCACTTCACTAGCATTTGGATGAAGCCTTTAGATCACCTATGATTGTGGGACTTGGTTTGGTGATCATGGAATAAGTTTTACAAAGTCGTGGTCTTTAAACTTCCAAGTTATAGGATCATATGAGATAAAGTATCTAAAATCTGGATAGACTTGCACTAACGGTGCATAAATTCAAGGGTTTGAGATTGCTCTATTCCATGAGCAACTATATGGGATATAGGTGTATGTTAATGGAAACTTGTTATAGAACAAAGCACTAAAAACCTATCGGAGAATCCACTACATAGTCCAAGTGGCAAGTCGGTAGTGGTTAGTTTTCCTGTTTACACAAGTGCATATTATTTATCCTCTAACTTGAGGATCCTCAGTAACCTTGTGTTCGACCCTCATGCTTTGACTTATCCTTGACCACTTAGTGGGTCTTTTAGGTAGAGATTAGGCATGAGCTACTTGGCAAGGATGGAATCTAACGCTTCGCTATTGTGAAGGGCAAGTACATCTCTTATGTGTTCTATAATGATCGAATCCAAGAAATCCTTGCGTAAGGTGGTGCGACATTTTGGAAAAGAAGTTTTCCAAAAGTGAGATCACACAATAGCGATCAAATATTGAGAATAGAGATATAGTATCGAGGCTATTAGGGAGCTGACAAATATCTTGCCCTAGGCCTCTTTTGGGTGATAAGAGATGAAAGAACTATATTTGCATGACATGTGTAGAGTGATGAGGGTTCTCCAGAATATTTATTTCAACTAATTAGTTGGGCTCCATGGGCTTGAGGTTGGACATTGACCATGGAGAATAGGTACTCTTCAATTAATGAGATTAATTAAATTAAGTCAACTAGTTTAAAAAGAGTTTTAAACTAGAATGAATATGAGGTATTCAAAAGTCACAAAAAGTTGTGAGCCCATATCCAATAAATGGTAGAACCTATTAGGTTACACACAAAATCTAATTAGCTTCTTAATTAATGGGGAGAATTTTCTAAGGTGTTAGAAAATGGTGACTCTTAGTAGACCGATTTTTGGGGCCAACTTTAAGGATCAATTTTGGCTTGATTAAGAGTTAAATTAATCAACTAATTTAAGAGTTAAATTTGATTAATAATTAAGGAGTTAATTATTTGGGGCTAACATGACCAAGAATTGGTGTAGTTAACTTAAAGAGTTAAGTTAACGAATTTAGCTTATAGAGTTAAGCTACTTTAACTTAAAGAGTTAAGTCAAAGGATAATTAATTAAATTAAAGAGTTTAATTTGATTAATTAAGAATGAAAGAATTTTGGATGGAATACAAAAATGAGATTTGAGATGACATCTTAATTAATTTGAAATGAGATTCCAAATGTAATTAAGATGTAAATGAAATTCAAATGAAATTTGGATTCAAATTTTGCCACCTAGGCAACCCCATTGGCCAACCCCCCTCATGCATTATGTGATGCCAAGTTGGCATCACACATTTTCAGCCTTTATATATAGATATAGAGAGAGGAGGTTGTGCATATGAAAAATGGTGTGAAGAATTAGATTTTTCATTTCCCTCTAAAACATTTGCAAGTTAGCATTTCATGTGTTGAAAGCTAAGCTTCTTTCTTCATCTTCCTACCCCAAATTCTACCTCCACCATCCATTCTATGGTTCTATTCCAACTCATGAACTATAGAATTAGGAAGTTTTATTAGTGTGTGGACTATTTTAATAGTGGCAAGACGTGTGCCTTGCCCTGTTTCTTGATAGCTCTCTGTGCGAGGTCCGACTTTGCAATTTTTTCCAGGATGATCTTGATGGCCTATCAATCTAAATTTTGGACTGGAGATTCTAAAGGTGTTGGCTATCTGCAGTAATATTTCCAGAATTTTTGGAGGCAATTTGGTAGAGTGATGTTGCAATCCTTTCACTGTGCCGTGAGCAAGTAGCTTCTGGAACCGGTGAAGTGTTGACTAGTTTGTTCTTGAATTTGCTTATCAAGGTAATCCTCTATCCAAATCTAAATCCAAGGCATTATTAGATCCTTTTTTTTCTTGTAAGCACTAGTTATGTTATGTTTTGAACTTTTCATTTTAGATTCTAGTGTCTATCTTACTTTCAAGTGGTATCGGAGCCATAATCATGCCTAGATTTGAATTTTATTTGGTTGATTGATTCATGTGATGGATTAATATAGATCACCACATTCTTGATTCAAATGATGGATTAGGGAATTTGGTTGACTTGTATGTGACTCCTCAATTGATGAATTAAAAGCATGCTATTATGTGATTTACGTGTTAATTCATGTAGTTAGTATGTCTTAATTCATAGTGATTAATGTTGAATGTTCATCTGGCATTAATTGATGTTATATGTTGATATAGCATGCTATTATATGGTTGAAAGAGTTTTGGTCATTTTTGGATCTAATATGATTGGAGTTATGTTGGAGATTATTTGAAGAATTTGATTCTTACTTTTTCAAATTTTTGAAAGCATGTTTGAGCACTTGTATTTCTAGTTTAAAAGGAGTTTTGAATCTGAAAAATGATATAAAATGTGTGTCATGATGCTGAGAACATATGGTAAAATTGTTAGTGCATAAATGTTGAGTGGAGAACACACTTGGCAAGCCTTAAACCATAAAAATCAAGGTTGCCGGCACACGCTTAGGCGCTGACTGAATAGCTTGTGCACACTGTGCAGCTACCCAACCGTGCGCTTTGTTTGGTGAGCTTTGAGTTGTTTTCTCAACTTCTTTAATGTTCAACAAGTTTTTGCACCACACACATTAGTTTCATAAGTGTTGTGCTATGCCTCAAAATTATGTTTGACATATTTGAATGCTTTTGAAAATTAGTTAAAGTTGATCTCCAATTAATGGCATAATTGTTATGCTTGGTTCAATTATTTGTATATGAGATGAGCATTTAATTGTTAATTCTAGATTTATTTATTGTTCATTTAATTGTTAAATGAATGATGAATAAATAGGGATGATCATAAGCCTTTTTAATTGATTTTATTTGTTTCAAAGTTGTTGAAATGGATTGTATTAAATGGGCCTTGCATGCCTCTTATTCTATCTTATAAAAGTTATAAGAATAGAACCACTAGGTGTGAGGATTTCCATTTCATGTAAATATTGTATGGAACAAGGAGTCCAATGGAGGCCATTCGAAGACCCATGAATGTATAGGATATACTCATGTAATAGTTTAGTTTAATTCAACCCATTTAAAATCAACCAAAGTGATGCACCTATGGCTTTAAGTGCATCACTTGGTTTGGCTCATGGTCATTCCACCCTAGAAGCACGCTAGGCTATTTACTTATTTATGCTTTTCATATCCTATTGTTGTATGAGATGTATGATTAGAATATAAAGAACTTAAATAAGAAGATAAATAATGAGATATTTGCAAGCAAAAATCCTCCACTTAGAACGTGTAAGTATTTTCAAATATTAAGTTAAAATGGATACAAATTAAAATTTTTTTAAGTAATCTAAGCCTTTCACCAATAGTGTATGCCATGATGATGCTACTGATTTTGTGTGATGGCACTCGATCATGGGGGTTTCACTTAGGAGGAAAGCTGCAAGCATATATTTAGCATAAGATGCACTTTTGACTTGGGAACTCTCATGCATTAGCACTTAGTCATGGGGGATATTGTGAGGTTGCCTTGAGATAAAGTTGATTGGTAGTTTTGACTTAGTGCTTAGTAGCATAGATGGCATGCGATCACATGGGTTTATATGAAAAGTGAGGTAAAATATATCTAGAGTTGTATGAGAAGTAATTAGCAAACGTTGCTTATGCTTCAATTGCTCATGGATGGCACTCGGTCATGGGGGTCCAATGGCAAGTCATTGGGGTCTTGATTCTCACTAGGAAATATAATTTCTTGAATTATTGTTAGGGTGAAGGATTTGATAAAATAGTAGAAGAAAAATATGCTTGAAAGGCCATGAACATGTTTTAATATCAAATTCAATCACATGCTCATATTCTTTTTTTTGCCTTTGAGGATTTGTGAAATCTCAAGAATGGTTAAAATTTCACTCAACATTATTTTGGAAACCAATAAACCAACCGGGCTAAACTTCCACGATTGACTTAACTTTAAAAATTGTTCTAGATTCCTATAAACGGATATAGGTCATATATCATGGTATTCCTAATCCCTTTGGAATTAATGTGGATCTAGAGACATGTGAAAAGTTTATGAATTAGGCTTAGGATTGTCTTATCCTTTAGTCTCATAATATCATTTACAAACTTTAAAAATCTCAAGGACACATGAACTGTACCTTGGTCAAAGTTTACAAAGAGTTGTAAAGCAAACGAGGTATGAGAAGTCCATATTGTCAAAGGTGACTCTTCAAGCTAGGATAGATGGGAAGTCATGAGTTATTGACTATGGTCTATAGATGATTAAGCTTGGAGAAGCTTTTCAACTTGGACATAATGATGGACAATGATCTTCATGAGGATTTCATCCTCATATTCTCGTCGAATTTTATTGATCAAAGTGTTGATCTAGAAAGAGACTACCGTGATAAGGGCCCTTTGACACTTGTTTCCTTCTCCAAGTCTATGGGCCCTAGAGGTGCTAGAAAAGGAGGTAAAAAGGAAGAAATGTTTTTCCTCTATGGGAAAACAACTATCAAAGTTATTTGAAAGAGTCAAGAAGATCATAGAGGAAATCGTTAATATTATTTGTTCCTACTTGGGTAAAATAGGCCATTGGAAGTATTATTGCAAGGAATTCCTTGCAACCATTAAGAAGGGCATGTACTTTATTGAGGTGCATTTAGGATAAATTCTTCCTCATGGATATATGATATCACATGTGGTTCTTTTCTTTGTAAGTAGTTACAAAGGAATAGAACTAAGTAATGTGGATATGATCCACCACCTTAGCTAAGAAGCAAGAGTTATGTCCAAAGCTAAAGACGCACAATAAGTTAGACTTAGAAAACTTTATCCTTGTATTGGACCTTTGTCAAATAGTACTATATATTGTTGAGAACATTATTTCAATTCTCATTTTTAGATAGCGAAGGATCTGATCCTTCTACATCAAATAGAAGATTAAAAGCATTAAAGAATGAGTTCTTTAGTGGCTTGTGGTACAATTAACAAATGATTATACATATTAGATTCTCAACTATTGCTAATGCACTCTCAACTAAGTAAGAAATTAGATATCTGAGATAATGTCATGATGTGGCATACAACACTTGGTCATATCTCCAAAAATTAGGATACACAAGTTTGAAGATCTCAAAGCACTAAAATGTTAATGGCATTGAGAACCTTCCTACTTTTAAATCTTGTTTGAATGGATAAATAACTAAAGCTCCTTTTGTAGGACAAATAGTGCGCTCCATAAATCCTTTGGATTTGATCTATATAGATGTTTGTGGACCACTAAGAATTAGTGGGAGAAGACGCTATTCTTACTTTATCATTTTCTCCGATGGTAATAGTTGGTTCAGACAAATGTATCTTATGAAATACAAGTTTGAGGCAAGTTCAAAGAGTATAGAAATGAAGTGAAAAGCAAAAGAGACTTAGTATTAAAGCCCTTTGGTTAGATTAAGAGGAAAAATACTTAAGTACCATATTCTTGGATTGTCTAAAAGCGAACAGGATTCTTTCTCAATAGACTCCAACTGGCACACCCCAACATAATGGAGTAATCGACAAAAGACGTCGTACCTTATTAGACTTGGTACGTTCCATAATGAGCTTCTTTGATGTGCCTATATCCTTTTAAGGATATACCTTAATAACAACAGTGAGGTTAGTAAGAGTAGTACCTTCAAAGTTGGTGCTCAAAATACCATATGAGATATGATATGGTAAAGCGCCTTTTTACCATTATGTAAAGGTTTGGGGGTCTCCCATCTGTGTGAGACACACAATAGGAGATAAGTTAGATAGTAGATCTATCTTGTGCAAGTTTGTGGGATACCCAAGATAGTTTATGGGTTATTACTTTTATGATCCCATGGAACAAAATGTGTTTGTTTTATGGAATGCCACCTTTTTGAAAAAGAAATTTTTATAAGACAAAAAAGGCATTGTACTTGAATTTGGTGAAGTTCAAGACGATCAATAAATCCCACAAGCAATGGAAATAAATAAATATCAAAGAACCTCAAACACAACCTTTGAAAAGGTTAAACCAAATCAAGAAATAATCCGAAGAGTTTATATTTCTTCATGACATAGATCAATCGGATAGAGATCCAAAGACTTATGAGAAAGCTATATTAAAACATAAACTCAGGACATTGGCTTGAAACCATGAGATCCAAAATGAACTCTATGTACTTAAAAAAAGTATGGACTTTGGTAGATCCACCAAAGGGAATAGTTCACATTGGTTGCAAGTGGATCGATATGCAAAAGCTTGGGGTAGATAGAGGAGTGGTGACTTTTAAGGCGTGACTAGTGGAAAAAGGTTACACTCAAAGACCCAGTATCAATTTTGAGGAAACCTTTTCACCAGTTGCTATACTTAAGTTGATTCGGATTCTATTTGCTATAGCTACATATTATGACTATGAGATATGGCAAATAGATATGAAAAATGCTTTCCTCAATGGTGACATTGAAGAAGAAATTTATATGGCACACCACAAAGTTTTACATCCAAATGGAGTGAGCAAAAGGTTTGCAAACTCCAGAGATCTATTTATGGACTCTAATTGGCATTCCAAACTTGGAACATACATTTTTGTTAAGATAGTTAAATTATTTGGCTTTATCAAAAGGGTGTATGAACCTTATGTGTACAAATGGGCTAGTGGAAGTAACGTACAGTTTTTTATGCTTTATGTTGATAATATCTTTCTTATTGGGAATGAGATAGAAATGTTAAAGTGTACTAAAGTAAGGTTATCTACACAATTCTCCATGATCAACTTAGGAAATGCATCATACATATTGAGAATACGTATCTATAGAGATAGATCAAGGAATATGCTTGGCTTTCCCAAATCTTGTACATTGAACAAGATACTAAAGAGGTTTAATATAGAAGAATCCAAGAGGGGATTATTCCTTTTTGGGATGTGATTATAGTCTCTTCAAGTCTATAACCCCTTAGACTATCAATGAGAGACACAAAATGTCCCACATACCTTATGCATCCATTACCTGGAGCACAATTGTATGCCATTCAATGTACAAGACCGGATATGGCATACTCGCTAAGCATCACGAGTAAGTTCCAATCTAATCTTGGTTAGAGTTACTGGTTAGCTATGAAAACAATCCTAAAGTAATTGAGAAAAACTAAAGACTTGTTTTTGGTATACGGTAATGGAGAATTAAAACTCATGGAGTTTTTGGATATTAGTTTCCAATCCAATGTAGATGCCCTGATATCCACTTGTGGATACATATTTTACTTTAATAGTGGCATGGTGTGTAAGAAGAGTTCCAACTAGATACTATGGCCTAGATAACTACTAAAGTGAAATACTTTATGGTTTTGGAAACCACATAGAAAGGTGTTCGGATAAAAACTTCATCCAAGGGTTGGATGTAGTGCCTAGCATGCATGAGCCTAAAATTTTCTTTAGAAGACAATTTAGGACTTGAGCTAAGATCTCATCAATTATCCAAACACATTAAATAAGTTATCAATTGATATACAATATCAATTGATAGAGGTGATAACTGAGTGCATAAAAGTTGCCTCAGTAGAGAATATAGTCGAATAACTATATTAACCTCTAAAAGCTAAAGGTCGTTAGAGGACATCTTATAAAGATGGGTCTCAATGCCACAGGGCATTGGCTTTAGGGCAAGTAGGAGATTATTGAAATAGTACCCTACAAGCCAATGAGATTGGCCTTGTAAACTATTTCACTTGTGGTATAATATTAATTGAATGACATTCTTGATATGGCCATCTTCATCTTATGCTTTGTTTTACTTCACTAGCATTTGGATGGAGCCCTTAAATCACCTATGACTACAGAAATTGGTTTGGCAACCATAGGATAAGTCTCACATAGTTGTGATCTTAAAATTTCCAAGTCATAAGATCTTATGAGATGAGGCATCTAAAATCTAGATAGACTTGCACTAATGATACATAAATCTAATAGTTGGAGATTACTCCGTTCCATGAGCAATTATATGAGATATAGGTACATGTTAGTGGGTACTTGTTAGAAAATAAGGCACTGAAGACCCATTGGAGAATCTACTAGATAGCTAAAATGGCAAGTCAGTAGTGACTAGTTCTCCTGCTTATGCTAGTGCATATTATTAGTCCTCTAACCTGAGGATCCATGGTAACCTTGTGACTGCCCTTATACTTTGACTCATCCTTGGCCACTTAGCAGGTCTTTCATGTTGATATTAGGTACGAGCTACTTGGTAAGTAGGTTTGTGAGATCCAAGATGAAATTCGACTCTTCACTATTGTGAAGGATGAGTATATTTCTTATTTGTTCTATAATGATCAATTTCAAGAAATCCTTATGCAAGGTGGTGTGACAATTTAGAAAAGAAGTTTTCCAAAGATGAGGTCACACAGTAGGGATCAAATATTGAGAATAGAGACATAGTACAAGGCTATTAAGAAGCCAACAAATATCTTGTCCTAGGCCTCTTTCAAAAGATAGGACATGAAAGGACCATATTTGCATGGCACATGTAGAGCGATAATGGTTCTATAGAATATTTATTTTGGCCAATTGGGCTCCATGGGTTTGAGGTTGGACATCGACCATGGAGATTGGGTATTCTTTAATTAATGAGATTAATTGAATTGAGTCTACTAGTTTAAAAAGAGTTTTAAATTAGAATGAGTATAAGATATTCAAAAGTCACAAAGAGTTTTAAGCCCATGTCTAATAGATGGTAGAATCTATCGGGTCATACAAAAAATTCAATTATCTTCCTAATTAATAGGGAGAATTTTCTAAGGTGTTAAAAAATGGTGTCTTCTAGTGGACTGATTTTTTAGGCCAACTTTGACGGTCAATTTTAGCTTGATTGATTTAAGTGTTAAATTAATCAACTAATTTAAGAGTTAAATTAAACCAATAATTAAGGAGTTAATTATTTGGTGCCAACATGACCATCAATTGGTGTAGTTAACTTAAAGAGTTAGGTTAATGAATTTAGCTTAAGGAGTTAAGCTACTTTAACTTAAAGAGTTAAGTCAAAGGATAATTAATTAAATTAAAGAATTTAATTTGATTAATTAAGGAATAATGAATTTTGAAAGGAAGACTCAAATGAGATTCCAAATGTAATTAAGATTTAAATGAAATTCTAATGAGATTTAGATTCAAATTTTACCATCTAAGCAATCCCACTACGCCACCCCCCCCTCATGCATTGTGTGATGCCAACTTAGCATCACACATTTTTAGCCTCTATATATAGATATAGAGAGAAGAGGACAAATGGTGTGAAAAATTAGATTCTTCATTTCCCTCCAAAACATTTGAAAGCTAGCATTTCATGTGTTGAAGGCTAAGCTTATTTCTTCACCTTTCTACCCCAAATTCAGCCTCCAACATCAACTCTATTGTTCTATTCCAGCTCATGAACTATATAATTAAGGAGTCTCATGGTGTGTGGACTATTTTAGTATAGGCAAGACTTGTGTCTTTCTCTATGTCTGGAGAGCTCTCTACATGAGGTCCAACTTTGTGATTTTCTCCAAGGCAATCCAGATGGCCAATCGATCTAAATTTTCAATTATAGATTCTCCAAATGTTGGCTATCTCCATTAATATTTCCAGAATTTTTGGAGGCAATTTGGTAGGGCAATCGTTGCAATCCTTTTGTTGTGCCGCGAGTAGGCAGATTCCAGAATCGGTGAAGTGTTCACTAGTTTCTTCTTGAATTTTCTTATCAAGGTAATTCTCTATCTAAATCTAAATATAAGGCATGATTAGATCCTTGTTTTGCTTGTAGGCACTAGTTATGTTATGTTTTGAAATTTTGATTTTAGATCCTAGTGCCTATCTTGCTCTCAGGTCGTGTATATCACATTTGGTGTGAAGAATTAGATTCTTCCCTCTTTCCCTCCAAAACCTTTTGCAAGCAAGCATTCATATATTGAAAGCTTTGCTCTCTTCTTCTTCTTCTTTAACAAAAATCAACCTCCACCATTGTTGAATATCTAGTTTTATTTCAGCATATAGACTAGAGATTTAGGAAGATCTCATTGCAATATCTGAAGTATGACATTTGGCTTGCTTGTTTTTGGAGATCCACTTGCATAGAGTCTAGTTTCACAAATTTCTACAAGGAGTTCCAGTGATCTTTTGATCTGAATTTCTAAATGGGAGTTCATCAAGGTGTTGAGAAGCTCCAAATAGTTTTTCAAAATTTGTTGAAGAAAATTGATAGGGCGATCGTCACACTTTTCCAGCTGTGCCAGTTGCAGGTAGTTTCTGGACAAGTGAAGTGTTCACTTATTACTCCTTGGATTTTTCTTTTCAAGGTGATACTCTCACAAAATCTGAATTCCTAACATGATTAGATCCTTGTTATGCTTGTAAGTACTGGATAATTTTGTTGGAATAATGCCTGCAAGCTATTAAGATTGGCCATGTAAACTATTTCACTTACGGTGTAATCTTGATTGAATAATATTCTTTATATGGCCATCTTCATCTTATGCTTTATTTCACTCCATTATCATTTGGATAAAGTCCTTAGATTACCTATGACTGTGGGACTTGGTTCGGTGGCCATGAAATAAGTTTCACACGATCATGATATTAAATCTTCCAAGTTATAGAATATTATGAGATGAAGCATCTAAAATTTAGATAGGCTTGCACTTACGATGCATAATTAAAGGGTTGGAGATTGCTCCATTCCATGAGCAACTATATGAGATATGGGTTCATGTTAATGAGTGTTTGTTAAAGAATAGGACACTAAAGACCAACTGAAGAATCTACTAGATAACTATAGTGGCGAATTGGTAATAGCTAATTCTCCTATTTATGCTAGTATATATTATTAGTTCTTTGACCTAAGGATCCATGGCAACCTTGTGTCCTATCCTAATGCTTTGACTTTTCCTTTACTATCTAATGGGTCTTTTGGGATGAAATTGGGTATGAGCTACTTGCTACGGAAATTTGTGAGATTCAAGATGAAATCCAATTGCTCTCTATTATGAAGGGCGAGTGCATCTCCTATGTGCTCTATTATGATTAATTTCATAAATTCTTGCACAAGGTAGTGTGAAAATTTAGAAAAAGAGTTTTCTAAAAGTGAGGTCAGACAACAGGGATCGAATATTAAGAATAGAGATATACTATTGAGGCTATTAGAGTGCTGACAATTATCTTACTGTAGGCCTCTTTTGGGAGATAGGAGATGGAGGGAATGTATTTGCTTGGCACACATAGAATGATGATGATTTTCTAGAATATTCATTTTGGCCAATTAGTTGGGCTCCATGGGCTTGAGGTTGGACATCGACCATGGAGATTAGGTACTCTTCAATTAAAGAGATTAATTAAATTGAGTTAATTAGTTTAAAAAGAGTTTTAAACTAGAATAAATATAAAATATTCAATTATTACAAAAAGTTGTGAGCCCATGTCCAATGAAAAATTGATTGGTGGGTTGGGCTTAGACACTTAGTAATATAGATGGCACATAGTCATGTAGGTCTATATGATGAGTGTGGCAAAATATATCAAAAGTTTCATGAGATGCAATTAGCTAATGCTGTTTACTATTTGATTGTTCGTGGATGGTAATCAATCACGGGGGTCCATTTGCAAGTCCTTAGGATCTTGATTCTTACTAGGAAATAAGATTTCCCAAATTCCTCTAAGGGGGTGATGGATTTGATAAAATAATGGGAGAAAACATGCTTGGAAGACCATTAACATGTTTTTAATATCTATTTTCAATCACATGCATATACTTTTTTTTCTCCTCTTGTAGATTTTTGAAATCTCCAAAATCAAAATGTCTAAAAATCTACTCACAAGCATTTTGGAAACCAATAAATTCACTGGGTCAAACTTCCAAGATTGGTTGAGAAACCTTAAGATAATTCTTGACTCTAAAAAGAGGACCTATGTCCTAGATCAAAGTCCACCGAACACATTAGGTAATGACTCTTCTGATGAGGCACGTGAAGTGTTCACTAAATTTGTAGATGATGATCTACAAGTGAAGTATCTCATGATGGCATCCATGACTAATGAGCTCTGAAAGACTCATAAGCATATGAGGCATGCAAGTGAGATCTATAAGCACTTGCAAGAAGTATGCAATCGAGACACAAAAGGTTCATATTCTCCAAAGAGCTCTTTAGGTCAAGGATGATAGAGTGTTTGAGTGTTATGATCATGGGCTAAAGATGATTGGACTGATCAAAAAGCTTGGGCAACTCAACATGATCATGGACAATGACCTTTATATGGATTTGATCCTTCAGTTATTGCTCCCATTATTTGATCAATTCATTGTGAACTTTAACTTGTCCAAGAAAGAGGTTACAATCAATGAATTGGTGAATATGCTTGTAACTACTAAAGCAATGATGAAAAAGGAAAAGCCTCTGATGCTTTCTTCTTCCTCTAAGTCGAAAGGCCTAAATGGAACAAGAAAGAGAATTGAGAGGAAGAAAAGTTCTTCCTCCAAAGAGAAGCAGCCTGAGAGAAAATTTTTGGGAGGATCAAGAAAAAGGCAAAGACCGATGCAAATTATTTCAACTATGGTGAAAAAGGGCATTAGAAAAGGAACAGCAAGGCCTAACTTGTAACCCTTGAGAAGGGTATGTTTGTAATTGAAATGTATTACATGACTAGTTCTTCTTCATGGGTATTCAATACAACATGTGGTTCTCACTTTTGTAATTCATTATAAGGGATAGAAAGAAGGAGGAGTCCGCATGAAGGGGATATGATTCTCCACCTAGGAAATAGGGCAAGAGTTGCAGCCATGATCCAAGGCATTATTAAGTTGAACTTTGGGAATTCTAGTATTTTGCTTAATCCAATTTATTACATATCTAATCTTGTTACGAACATCATTTCAATTCCCATTCTTGATAGTGAAGGATTTAATTTTAATATATCAAATGGGATTTTGAAAGTATTGAAGAATGCTTCTTTGATTGCTAAAGGTACATTGATTAACAAGTTATACGTACTTGATTCTCAAACTTCACTAATGCATATTCAATCAAACAAAAAGAAATTGGATAACTAAGGAGATACTATTCTTTGGCATGCTAGATTTGGGCATATCTCCAAAAATAGAATGAACATGATAGAAGCTCTCAAAACACTAAACGTTAGTGGCATTGAGGACCTTCCTACTTGTGAATCTGGTTTGAAGGGAAAAATGACCAAGGCTCTTTTTGTAGGACAAATGGAGCACTCCGCAAATCCTTTGGATTTGATCCATACAGATGTTTGTGGTTCACTAAGAGTTAGTGGGAGAGGTGGTTATTCTTACTTCATCACTTTCATCGATGATTATAGTTGGTTCGAACATGTGTATCTTATGAACTACAAGTCTAAAACCTTTGAAAAGTTCAAAGAGTATATGAATGAAGAAGAAAAATAAAATAGACTTAGTATTATAGCCCTTCGATTAGATCAAAAAGGTGAATACTTAAGTACCAAATTCTTGAATTATCTAAAGAAGAATAGGATTCTTTCTCAATAGACTCCACCTGGCACACCCTAGCATAATGAAGTAGCCAAGAGAAGAAACCATACCTTATTGGACATGGTAAGTTCTATGATGAGCTTTTTCAATGTGCATATATTGTTTTGGGGATGCACCCTAGAAACAGTGGTGAGGTTACTAAATATAGTATCTTCAAAGTCGACGCCAACAATACCATATGAGATATGGCATGACAAAGCACCATCTTACCAATATCCCAAGGTTTGGGGATCTCCCACGTATATGAGATGGACAGTTGGAGATAAGTTGGATAGTAGATCCATCTTGTGCAAGTTTGTGGGATAACCTAGAGAGTTTATGGGTTATTAATTCTATGATCCCTAAAAAAAAGTGTTTATTTCAAGGAACACCTATTTTTTGAAAAAGAAACTTCTATTAGATAGAAAGGGCATTGCTGTTAAACTTGATAAATTTCAAGACGATCAAGAAATTCCACAAGCAGTGGAAATAAAAGAATTGCAAGAGCCTCATACACAACCTCTAAGAAGGTTGGATTGGATCAAGAAGCAACTCGAAAGGTTTGAATTTCTTTATGAGACAGGACAATCATATGATCATCTGAAGACCTATGGGAAAGTTATGTCAAACATAGATTTGAGATATTGTCTAGAAGCCATGAGATTCGAAATGGACTCCATGCACTCAAACAAAGTGTGGACTTTGGTAGATCCACTAAAGAGAATAGTCCCGTTGGTTGCAAGTGGATCTATAAGTGAAAGCTTGGAGTAAATGGAGAAGTCATGACTTTTAAAGTGCAACTAGTGGCAAAAGGTTACACTTAAAGATCAGTATCGATTTTGAGAAAACCTTTTCACTAGTCGCTATGCCTAAGTTCATTCAAATTTTGCTTACCATAGCCACATATTATGATTATGAGATATGGCAAATGGATGTAAAACATTTTTTCCTCAATGGTGACATTGAAGAAAAAATCTACATTGAACAACTACAAGGTTTTACATCTAAAATAAGTGAGCAAAGTGTTTGCAGACTCCAAAGATCTATTTATGGACTCAACCAAGCATCTCAAAGTTTGAACATATGTTTTAACAAAACAATCAAATCATTTAGCTTTGTAAAAAATGTGTATGAGCAATATGTTTGTATGAAGGCCAGTGGGAGTAGCGTACAGTTTATTGTGCTTTATGTTAATGACATCCTTTTTATTAGGAATGAGGCAGGAATGTTAGAGTGCACTAACGCATGATTATCTACTCAATTCTCCATAAAAAATTTGAAAGAAGCATCTTACGCATTAGGAATACGTATCTATAGAGATAGATCGAAGAGGATGCTGGGGCTTTTCCTAACCTCATACATGGACAGAATACTAAAGAGGTTTAGTATTAAAGAATCTAATAGAGGATTCTTTCCTATGGGACATGGAATTCATCTCTTGAAGTTTATGGCCCCCAAGCCTGAGGAAAAAAGTAAAAAATATCTCACATACCTTATGCCTCTGCTATTAGAAGCATAATATATGCAGTTCAATGTACTAGACTAGATCTGGCACACTCGCTAAGTGTTATGTATAAGTTCCAATTCAATCTAGGTGAAAGTCACTGGATGGCCATAAAAGCAATCCTTAAGTAATTGAGAAAAACTAAAGATATGTTTTTGGTACATGGTAGTGGAAAATTAAAACTTGAAGGGTTTTCTGATTCAAGTTTCCAATTTGATGTATATAACTTCAAATCCACTACTGGATTCATATTTTACCTCAATAATGGTGCAGTAAGTTGGAAAAGTTCCAAATCAGATACCACGATTGACTTTACCACAAAGGCATAATACATTGCGGCTTTAGAAGCCACAAAAAAAGGTGTTTAGATGAAAAAGTTCATTCAAAAGTTGAATGTCGTGCCTAGTATTGTTGAACCGATCAATGTCTTCTGTGACAATAATGGAGATGTAGCATAAGCTAAAGAGCCAAGATCTCATCAGCGATCTAAACACATTTTGAAGTGATATCATTTAATCTAAGAGATCATTAATAGAGGAGAGATCCGGGTGGAGAGAGTTACCTCAGAAGAGAACATAACAGATCTACTAACTAAACCCCTATCGTAAAAGGTCTTTGCATGGTACGCATAATGCTAGAATAGTTCTTCAAGAGCATTCATTTTGACCAATTAGTTGGGCTCCATGGGCTTAAGATTAGACATTAACCATGAAGATTGGGTACTCTTCAATTAATGAGATAAATTGAATTAAGTTGCTTAGTTTAAAGGAGTTTAAACTAAAGTGAATATTTAATATTCCAAAAGTCACAAGAAGTTGCAAGTCCATGTCCAAAGAATGGTAGAACTTAATGGGTCACACACAAAAGCCAATGACATGGTTTATCGAAGGAAGGAAAATTTTCTAAGAGTTAGAAAATTCATGACCATTTTTTTAGGAGGCGAAATTGTAATCCTTTTGACTTGATCAAATTAAATATTAAATTAGTCAAAATTAATTTAAGATTTAAATTAATATTAATTAATTAAATATTAATTAATTAATATCACATGACTACTAATTGGTCAAAATTAATTTAAGGACTGAGTTTATTTTGACTAGCTTAAAATGTTAAGCGTTTTAACTTAAAAGTTAAGTTAAATGATTATTAAATAAATTAAAGTATTTAATTTAATTAAGCTAGAGAGATAATTCTTGGGAGAATTATTAAATGAAGAGTTCATTTAATAAGGATTAGAATTTAATTGTAAGACATTTCATTAGATGAAATTTATGCTTCAATTAAATTCACTAATCACTAAAAGCAAGATGGGCACTAGGATCTAAAATTAAAATTTCAAAACATAAAATAACTAGTGCCTACAAGCAAAAAAAGGATCTAATCATGCCTTGGACTCAAATTTAGATAGAGGATTACCTTGATAAGCAAATATGAGAAAAAACTAGAGAACACTTTGTTGGTTTTAGAATCTGCCTGTTCACGGCATAACGAAAGGATTGCGACGATTGTCCAACCAAATCACCTCCAAAAATTTTGGAAAAATTACTGGAGATATCCAACACCTTGGAAAATATTAATAAAAAATTCAGATAGATTGACCATTTGGATCGTCATGGGGAAAATTGTAAGGCATATGTCTTGCCTATATTGAAATAGTCCACACACTAATGAGGCTTTCTAATTCTCTAGTACATGAGCTGGAATAGAACCAGATAATTGATGGTGGAGGCTGAATTTGGGGTAGAATCTAATTCTTCACTCCATTTGTCATATGCACGACCTCCTCTCTCTATATCTATATATAGAGGCTGAAAATATGTGGTGCCAAGTTGGCATCACATAATGCATGAGGGGTGGTGGCCAAGTGGGGTTGCTTAGGTGGCAAAATTTGAATCTAAACCTCATTTGAATTTCATTTGCATCTTAATTACATTTAGAATCTCATTTCAAATTAATTAAGTTGTCATCTCAAATCTCATTTCAGTCTTCTCTCCAAAATTCATTCTTCCTTAATTAATCAAATTAAACTCTTTAACTTAATTAATTATCCTTTGACTTAACTCTTTAAGTTAAACTAGCTTAACTTCTTAAGCTAAATTCGTTAGCTTAACTCTTTAAGTTAACTTGACCAATTGATGGTCATGTTGCAAGCAAATAATTAACTCCTTAATTATTGGTCTATTTTAACTATTAAATTAGTTAATTAATTTAATACTTAAATTAATCAAGCCAAAATTAACCCACAAAGTTGGCCCCAAAAATTGGCTTACTAGGAGACACCATTTTCTAACACTTTAGAAAATTATCTCTATTAATTAGGAAACTAATTGGATTTTATGTGTGACCCAATCGATTCTACCATTCATTAGACCTGGGCTCGCAATGCCTTGTGACTTTAGAATATCTTATACACATTCTAGTTTAAAACCTCTGTTAAACTAGTTGACTCAATTTAATTAATCTCATTAATTGAAGAGTACCCAATCTCCATGGTCGATGTCCAATCTCAAGCCCATGGAACACAACTAATTTGCTGAAATAAATATTTTGGAGAACTATCATTGCTCTAAGCATGCCATGCAAATATGGTCCTTCTATTTCTAATCTCCCAAAAGAGACCTACGGCAAGATATTTGTCGTCTCCCTAATAACCTCGATACTATGTCTCTATTCTCAATGTTTGATCTGTGTTGTGTGAACTCATATTTGAGAAATTCGTTTTCAAAATTTTCACACCACCTTGCACAGGGATTTCTTGGAATCAATCATTATAAAACACATAGGAGATGTACTCGCCCTTCAAAATAGCAAGGAGTCAAATTCCATGTTAGATCTAACAAACTATTATGTCAAGTAGCTCATGCCTAATCTCAACCTAAAAGACCCACTAGATGGTCAAGGATGAGTTAAAGCATAAGGGCCGAACATAAGGTTACCATGGATCCTCAAGTCAGAAGACTAATAATATGCACTAGCGTAAGTAGGAGAACTAGCCACTATCGACTTACCACTTTAGCTATCTAGTGGATTTTCTTATTGGTCTTCAGTACCTTGTTCTCTAACAAGCACCCACTAACATGCACCCATATCTCATACAGTTGTTCATGGAATAGAGCAATCTCCAACCCTTGGATTTATGCATCGTTAGTACAAGTCTATCCAAATCTCAGATGCCCCATCTCATAAGATCCCTTGACTTGGAAGATTTAAGATCATGACTGTGTAAGACTTATTCCATGGTTAGCAAACTAAGTCACTTAGTCATAGGTGATCTAAAAGCTTTATCCAAACGCTAGTGAAGTGACACAAAGCAAAAAATAAAGATGGCCATATCAAGAATATCATTCAATCAAGATTGCACCACGAGTGAAATAATTTACAATGCCAATCTTATTGGCTTGCAGGGCACTATTCCAACAATCTCCCATTTGCCCTAAAGTCAATGCCCTATGGTCTTGAGACCCATCTTCATAAGATATCCTCTAAAGACCTTTAGCTTTTAGAGGTTAATACAGTGGTTCTGTTATATATTCTCTTCTGAGGCAACTTTTATCCACTCAATTGTCACCTCTATCAATTGATATCATATATCAAATGATAATGCATTTAATGTGTTTGTATCATTGATGCCATCATGGCTCAAGTCCTAAATTATCTTCCAAAGATAATTGTACGCTCATGCATGTTAGGCACTACATCCAATCTTTGGATGAAGTTTTTGTCCAAACATCTTTCTTTGTGGTTTCCAAAACCACAAAGTATTTCTCCTTAGTGGTTATCTAGGCTATGGTGTCTAGTTGGAATGCTTCCAACACACCATGCCGCCATTAAGGCAAAATATGTATCCAGAAGTGGATATTAGATCATTTATATTGGATTGGAAATTAATACCCAAAAACTCTACAAGTTTTAATTTTCCATTATCGTACATCGAAAACATGTCTTTAGTTCTTCTCAAGTACTTTAAGATTATTTTTATGGCTAACTAGTGACATTCACTGTGATCGGATTGAAACCTACTCGTAACACTTAGCAAGTGTGCCATAGTTGGTCTTGTACATTGAATGACATATAATTATGCTTCATGTAGTGGATACATAAGGTATGTGGGATATTTTATGTCTCTCATTGACAGTCTAAGGGGCTATAGACTGGGAGAGTCAAAGATCACGTCCTAAGAAGAAGAAATCCCCTCTTGGATTCTTTTATACTAAACATCTTTAGTATCATGTTCAATGTATGAGATTTAGAAAAAGACCTAGCATCCTCCCTGATCTGTCTCTATAGATATATATTCTAAATACGCAGGATACATTTCCCAAGTCCATCATGGAGATTTGTGTAGATAACCATGCTTTAGTATACTCTAACATTCCTACCTTATTCCCAATGAGAATGATGTCATTGACATAAAGCACAATAAACTATATACTACTCCCACTAGCCTATTTATACACATAAGGTTCATAAACCTTTTTGACAAAGCCAAACAATTTAACTATCTTATCAAAAATGTTTGTTCCAAGTTCAAGATGCCAGTTAGAGTCCAAAAATGGATCTCTGGAGTTTGCAAACATTTTCCTCACTCCATTTGGATGTAAAACCTTGTGGTTGCTCTAATAAATTTTTTCTTCAATGTCACCATTGAGGAACGCAGTTTTCACATCCATTTGCTATACCTTACAATCATAATACTATAGCAAGTAGAATTTGAATGGACTCAGGCATAGTGATCAATGAAACAATTTCTTCAAAATCAATACCAAGTCTTTGAGTGTAACCTTTTGCCACTAGTCACGCCATAAAAGTCACTTCTCCTCCATCTACCCCAAGCTTTCACATATAGATCCACCTGCAACCAATAAGAACTATTCCCTTTAGTGGATCTACCAAAGTTCATACTTTGTTTGAATATATGGAGTCCATTTCAAATCTTATAGCCTCAAGCTAATGTCCCCAATCTATATCCAACATAACTTCCTTAGGATATTTATCCAATTAACCTATCTCATGAAGAAATTCAAACTTTTTGGGCTACTTCTTGATCTAGTTTGACCTTTTGGAGATTTTGTGTGAGGTTTTTTGATATTTATTTGTTTCTACCACTTGTGGGATTTATTTATTGTCTTGAACTTCACCAAGTTCAATTACAATGCCTTTTCTATCTAATAGAAATTTCTTTTCCAAAAAGGCAACATTCTTTAAAATAAACACATTTTGTTCTAAGGGATCATAAAGGTAATAACACATAGGCTCTCTTAGGTATCCCACAAACTTACACAAGATAGATCTACTATCCAACTTATCTCCCATTATCCGTCTCATGTAGGTAGGAGATCCCAAAACCTTTAGATAATGGTATGAGGGTGCTTTGCCATGCTATATCTCATATGGTGTTTTTGGCATCGACTTTAAAGGTATTGCTCTTAGTAACTTCGCTTTTGTCATAAAAGGCATATCCTTAAAAAGATATAGATACATCGAAGAAGCTCATTATAGAATATAACATGTTCAACAAGGTACGATATCTCCTCTTGGCTATTCCAATGTATTAGGGTGTGCCAGGTGGAGTCCATTGAAAGAGAATCCTATTCTTCTTTAAATAGTCCAAGAATATGGTACTTAAGTATTTTTCCTCTCGATCAAATCAAAGGGCTTTAATACTAAGTCCCTTTTTGCCTTTCTAATTCAGTTCTATACTCTTTGAACTTTTCAAAGGCCTCAAACTTGTACTTCATAAGATATATTTGTCTGAACGAACTATTACCATTGTAGAAAACGATGAAGTAAGAATAGCGTCATCTCCTACTAGCTCTTAGTGGTCCACAAATATTCAAATGGATCAAATCTAAACAATTTTTGGAAGGCTCCATTTGTCCTACAAAAGGATCTTTGGTCATTTATCCCTTTAAACAAAATTCACAAGTAAGAAGGTTCTCAATGCCACTAACATTTAGTGCTTTGAAAGCTTCTAACTTGTTCATCCTAATTTTTTGGAGATATGGCCAAGTCTTGTATGCTACATCATGGCATTAGCTTGGATATCTAATTTCTTACTTATTTGAAAGTGCATTAGTGATAGTTGAGAATCCAATATGTACGATCCTTTGTTAATTATGCCACAAGCAACTAAAGAACTCATTCTTTAATGCCTTCAATCTCCCATTTGATATAGAAAGATCAAATCCTTTGCTATCCAAAAACAAGAATTGAAATAATATTCTTAACAATATATGGTTCTATATGACAAAGGTTTAATACAAGCATGGAGTTCTCTAAGTCTAATTTATTGTACGTCTTCGGCTTTGGACATAACTTTTGCTCCTTAGCCAAGGTGGTGGATCATATCCTCATTACTAAGTTCTATTCCTCTTTCTACTCTTTTATAATAACTTATAAAGAAAAGAACCGCATGCGATATCATATATCAATGAGGAAGAATTCATCCTAAATGCACCTTAATAAAGTACATAACCTTCTTAAGGGTTGCAAGGTATTCTTTGCAATAATGCTTCCAATGGCCTATTTTGCCTAAGTAAAAACAAATGTTTCCCATAGAGGAAGAACATATCTTTCTTTTTATCTCCCTTTCTAGCACCCATAGGGCCCATAGACTTAGAGGAGAAAATAATTATCAATCATGGTGCTCCTAATCCCTTTAGGATTAATGTAGATCTAGAGACATGTGAAATATTCACAAACTAGGTTGAGAATTGTCTTATCCCATAGTCAAGTTTTTTGGCATCTACAAACTTCAAAAATGTCAAGGACACATGAATAGTACATTAGTTTAAGATTATAAGAGTTGTAATGCAAATAAGGTATAAGAAGTTTATGTTGTCAAAGGAGATTTTTAAAGTTAAGATGGATAAGAAGTCAAATGTCATCGACTATGGTCTAAAGATGATTAGGCTTGGAGAAGCTTTTTCAACTCGAACATAGTGATGGACAATGATCTCCATGAGGATTTGATCCTCCTATCCTCATTGAGTTTTATTGATCATAGTGTTGATCTAGATGGAGACTACCATGACGAGGGCATATCATTATTGCTTCTTTCCTTCTCCATCTCTATGGGCCCTAGGGGTGCTAGAGACGAGAGGTAAAAGGAGAAATTCTTTCTCTAAAGAGAAAGCAACCATTAAAGGCATCTGATTGAGTCAAGAAGATTATAAAAGATATAGTCAATGTTCACTTGTTTCTACTTTAGTGAGATAGGTCATTGGAATAGGTAACGCAAGGAATACCTTGCGGCCCATAAAAAGGGTATGCACTTTATTGAAATACATTTAAAGATAAATTCTTTCTTATGGATATATGATATTACATACAGTTCTCATTTTTGTAAATGTTACAAAGAATAGAAAAAAGAATAAAGCTAAGTAACAGGGATATAATCCATTACCTTGGCAATGAAACAAACGTTACAGCCCACACCGAAGGTGTATAATAAGTTAGACTTGAGAAACTCGATAATTGTACTAAGCTTTTGCTATCATGTACCTTACACTGTTAAGAACAATATTTCAATTCCTATTTTAGATAGCAAAGGATTTGATCCTTCTATATCAAATGGGAGATTAAAGGCATTAAAGAATAAGTTCTTTAGTTGCTAATGATACACTTAAGAAATGATTATATATATTGGATTCCCAACCATCACTAGCACATTTCCAACAAAGTAGGAAAATTAGATATCCAAGAATATGCCATGTTATGACATGCAAAACTTGGATATATTTTTAAAAATAGGATGAATAAGTTAGAAACTCTTAAAGAGATGGTGGTGAAGTTATTAGACATCGTATATTCCATGATGAACCTTTTTGATGTGTCTATATCCTTTTGAGGATGTGCCTCAAAGACGACGGCGAAGTTACTAAGTATAATACCATCAAAGTCGATACCAAAGATACTGCATGAGATGTAGTATGACAAAGCCCCTTCTTACCATTATCTAAAAGTTTGGGGTCTTTCGCCCATTTGAGATAGTTAGTGAGAGACAAGTTGGATCGCAGATCCACCTTATATAAGTTTGTAGGATATCCAAGAGAGTTTTTGAGTTACTAGTTCTATGATCCCTCAAAACAAAAGGTGTTTGTTTCAAAGAATGCCACCTTTGGATAGAGACTTCATCCAAGAGTTATATCTAATGCTTAACATGCATAAGCCTATAGTTATCTTTGGAAGTCAATGTAGGACTTGAGCCAATATCTCATTAGTGATTCAAACATAGTGAAGGTGTTATCATTTGAAATATGATATTAATTAATAGAGGTAACAACTGAGTGGATAAAGTTGCCTCAAAAGAGAATACATCAAAACTATTATCTAAAACCCTAAATGCAAATGGTCTTTGAAGGACATCTTGAGAAGATGGGCCTTAAAGCTATAGGGAATTGGCTTTATGGAAAATGGGAGATTATTGGAATAGTGCCCTACAAGCCAATTAATGGCACATAAATTTTCACTTATTATTCATTCTTGATTAAATGATATTCTTTATATGGCCTTTTTAGTCCTATGCTCTGAATTACTTCACTGGCATTTAGTTGAAATGCTTAGATCACATAAGACTATAGGACTTGGTCATGCACTGAGTGGTGATCATGGAATATGTCTTACATGATCATGATCTTAAATCGTTAGGTTTTAGAATTTTACGAGATAGGACATCTAAGATTTGGATCAACTTGTACTAATGAAGTATAAATCCAAAGGTGGATGTTGTTCTCTTCAAAGAGCAATCCCATATGAGATATGAATGCATATTAGTGGGTACTTGTTAGAAAATAATGTACTGAAGGCCTATTTGGAGAATCCACTAGGTAGCCGAAGTGGTAAGTTCTCCAACTGATGCTAGTGCATATAATTAGTCTTTTGACTTGAGTATGCATGCCAACCTTGTGTTTAGGTCCTTATACTTTGACTCTCCCTTAGCCACTTAATGCGTCATTCGGATAGAGATTGGGTATGAGCTACTTAGACGTAGAGTTTTGTGAGATTTAAGATGGGATCCAACTTTTCTTTGCTATGAAAGGTGAGTACATCTCTCATGTGTTTTATAATGATCAATTCTAAGAAGTTCTTATGCAAGGCAATATGATAATTTGGAAAAGGAGTTTTTCAAAGACAAGGTCATAAATCAGAATCGAACATTGGGAATAGAAACATAGCATCAAAGTTATCAGAGAGCTGACAAATATCTTGCTCTAGGCCACTTTTGGGAGATAAGAGACAGAAAGATCATATTTACACAATACGCACAAAGCTAGAATAGTTCTCCAAAAGTATTTATTTCGGCCAATTAGTTGAGCTCCATGGGTTTGAGATTGGACATTGACCACGAATATTAGGTACTCTTCAATTACTAGAGATTAATTGAATTAAGTTGATTTATTTAAAGGAGTTTAAACTAAAATAAATATTTGATATTCAAAAGTCACAAGAGTTGTGAGCCTATATCCAATGAATGGTAGAATCTAATAGATCACATAAATGCTAATTGCATTTACTACTTGATGAAGGGGAATTTTCTAAGAGTTAGAAAATTGCTTACCTAACTAATTTTGGATTTTATCAAAATTGAGTTCATTTTGGCTTGATCAATTTAATTTTTAAATTGATCAAATATTTAAAGAGTTAAATTAGACCAATAAGTAAGGAGTTAATTATTTGGTTCCACATAACCATTAATTGGTTAAGCTAGTTCGAAGAGTTAAATTAACTTTGACAAGCTTCAAGAGTTAAGATAATTAACTTAAGAGTTAAGTTAAAGGTTAATTAATTAAATTAAAGTGTTTAATTTAATTAATAAGAAGAATCCTTTTTTAAGAGAAAATTCAAATTTGCCAACTAAGCAAGCTAGTTGGTGCCACTCCTTGATGAAGGTGTGATGCCTAGGAGGCATCACACCATCCTCACACTATATATGGATATAGAGGGAGAGAGTGGCGGCCACTTGCAACTTGTATGAAGAATTAGATTCTCTCACATTTTCCCTTTATTTTTCAAAGTGTTGCCTCATGTTTTGATGCTTCACTTCTCCTTTTCTCCTTCCAACAAATCAAGCCTTTATATTTGCAATTATTTTCATTATTCTCTAACTAATATTGAGGAGAATAGTATCTAGCATTCGTGTGTGGATCATAAAGGTAGAGGTAAGACAATTGGATTGCTAGCCTTTGGAGATCCACTATCAAGGCAGTGACTTTGGTGAATTTTTCCAGAAGTTTCTTTTTAGACTTTTGAGATGGATTGTTTATAGTATCTTTATATAAGAGTTTAGAATGTTCTATAAAATTTTTAGAATTTGTGGAGGATTTTGGATTGGGAAAAAATTGCATCTAAACCGACCTACTGCTATGAGATCTAGTTTTTAGTAGTAACTTTGGAGTGACATTTAAAGCTCTTACCAAGTTTTGATTGAGCTAATTTTGGACGAAAGATGAATTAATGAGTTGGTGATCTTTCGGTATTATTTTGACTCAAATTAGAGTTCATTTTCCTGGTCAAAAGTTGATTAAATTCCGTTGTGGCGTTGGAAGACAGATTCAAGGAATTGAGATCTTTTTCCACCTTCCTTTGATTTTCTAAAAATCAAGGTATTCTTCTAACCAAATCTGAATCAATGGAATGTTTTGATCCTTGGTGACATGTGTAGCCTAGTTATTTTTAGTTTTTGAAGTTATGATTATTGGATCCTAATGCTACATATGCCTTTACCTTTGAACCCCATGAGAGGAGGTATTGATTGGTATTACTGTTATATTGTCAACATCTATTTTGTTCAGAGTGGAAAGAAATAGTATGTTGGTAGAGCTTCCATTGTCCACTAAGATTTTTCTGACACTGTAATTGGCAATCTCAAGTTCAACCACAATGGGGCAATTTGGTCTAAGTTTATAGTAGTGTAACGGAATGTGCTTTAAATCATCATTAGTGAATGTGAGGCTCCAAATTGGAGGACACATGATAGATTGTTCCTTGAACATTGCCTTTCCAAATATTTTCTTTGAGATGACTTTCTTAGAGGATCAAGTATTATCTCATGCTAGTATGCCTACAACGGTGTCAATGATACCTCTAACTAGTAAAGTGTTACTGATTTTATTTTCTTGTCTGGGTCATTAGGATGAGTGCCTTTCATAAACAAGTCTTCCAAGAGTCCAATCTAACTAGAAGTCAATGGAGATATGGATAATACTAATCCCAATACTTATCCCATGTACACAAGGGAGAATTATCCTCCTAGATATGGATTACTACTATCCTACATAAGGAAAAGTTATTTTCCTAGATATGGATGTATATTATCTATCCACATCTTTTCACAAGAAGAGTTCTAATCCAACAAGAATTGTGATTCCTTCTGGATATAGATAAAATCTATTCAAATATGGATGTGTATTGGGTTAGGGTCTAAAACCAAACCAAAATTTGCAACATCTCCCACTCATACATATTTGCCTCAATCTTCTTAAGCATCACATTCACAACATTTCTCAATCTCACATCCTTCTTTGTTCATATAGGGAATAAGATATATAGCCAAATGAGAAAAGAGCAAGTGAGAAGAGTTATATTAAGCCATCACAAAACTAACATAATCCTACAACTACAAAAACTTGTTATGTATCCTAAACTAAGTAGTTGCACTTGATCAAGCATCTCTAATCCCTCAATAATAAGTAAAGCATACTTGTATCATTCCACTTTATATGTATGCTTGTGACTATGTTAAACATTTTGGCTTAGTTGGCTAGCCTGTGAGCCATAAAACAAGTGTGCTTTACAAACTCAATTTTTCGTTAGCCCGTTATCTTAATTCGCTTAGTCTTGGCAACTTTCCTAGTCATACTCCAATAGATCAAATTAATCATGGCCATTAGAGATATGCTAAAGTAACATAATCAAGCTTACACTTCATGACATGGTCTAAAGTCCCAAAGGATACAAGAAACAATTAATAAAGATTCACACAGTGACAAAGTAGAGACCTATTCAGTTACTCTCCTTTATAGGTTGTCGCAAAGCACATATACTATGATGCATGCTCTAATGCAACTCCCACTTAATTTGGGCATGTTATGCTCTTAGCATCATATAAACCTTAGTCCAATCGCTATTCAAGTGCCTAACCTGTACAACACTAAGCAAACATATTCGGCTCTAAATAAGCATTATGAGATTGGAGATATTTCATAATTGATCATATATGATCTCATCTTATCCTCTAAGCTCAGAAATTTTTAATTATATATTTCTTAACCTTTCTCACTACTCCAAGCATGAAGGGGATCACATGCCTCTTAATCATACAAAAAGATCTCCAAGTCTCTTCCTACTTGCTATCAGAGCACTAGAATGGTTGCTCGTGTGAGTTAGTCAATCAAACCCTAGTGACATAACACATAATGAGCATGCAAACATATCCCTTTAATCATAATATGTTCTTGTAGGCCATAAATCAATTTCAATATAATCCCTTGATGTAATATGCCTTTAAAGAACAATTCTATATAAAGGTTCAAAAAAAGGTGATGCGATTACATCACTTGTAGAAATATGCCCAATAACAATGTTCGATACTTCTCATCAATGAAACAATATCTTGTATAAGTATACTTTAGTGCTCAAAGCTCAAAGCATACAAAGGAGATTTATTATCACAAAAATAATGGTAGCATCACAAACATGCATTATCTCTAGAAGTATCAAACTAGAAGTCTCCAACAAACTTAGACTAATTCACTTAGACATCGACGATCCACTTGAACACATCATAACATTTATGTCAAGGATCACTTTGATATCAATTCACTATTACTATATGTAAGACTAATTGAGTATACACATGGTATACTTTAAAACTTTCTCTAGTGTTTACTTAAACAATACTTGCTAGCATTTTTTTATTTTTCAAATTTACGACATTTTTACTAAGAACATAAACATGATGTTCTTAGAACAATCATTGTTAAGCCTATCATGAGATAGCTTAGTGTAATCAAGAGCAACACTACTTGAACCACAACTCAGGCTATAAATAGAGCTTTTCAAGCAATAATCTTACTTTTTTTACCCCATTACTTGAATTTGTTGGATGATACATATAGGTCTCCTCGTCTATTTCTCATTTAGATATGTCTATTCAAATCATCTAAGATAAATTTAGATGAACGTAGCGACAATTGATAGCAATGGTGAAAAGAGAAAAATCTCACCACTTAAGGAGAATATTTCACCTTTCTTTGAGCTTTACATGTGTTAATCAACCTATTCACTTAGTGCTTTGACCTTAAAAAACAACATATTTCTAATGGTCTTGTACCTAGAGATCAATCAACTAGCTTTTAAATTTTGTTCTTAGAAATCAAACTCACTTTCTCTTTTATATCAACCATCCACTTTAAATAATAAGTGAAGTTGGAAGTGTCATTTTAACTCATCAACATCTACAAACAACAATCATGAAGGGTGCCCACTTAATCTCATGTAGATGATGGGAACACTTCATGTTCACCCTATTTATAAATTTTGAGAGTACTTTGTTTAAGTGAGATATTCCCACTAAGATCAGAGTCGATATTATTTTCTCAATGATTACTAGATGAACTTTAAGAGGCAAAACCTTTGCAAGAAGAATGAGTGCCTTTTTAAGGATCTTGCAACTCGTATAGTTCAAGATTTATTTAAACTTCACATATGATCCAGTAAATCCTCTTCAAAGGAAATTTTTTTATACAACTTAATCGTTTTTATTTTCTTCAATATGATGTTCATCACCTTGTGAGAACATACCTTGTCAATTCCTTTAGGTGCATACCATAAATTTTAACTTGTAGCCATCTTATAAGAATTGGAGAATCTAATTTGAGATATATCTTCATGATATAGCTTACAACCAAGCACTATATCTTCTCAAGTGAGATAAGATCAATTTGTTCCATAAATCTAGCTTAACTAGGAGTATTCAACTCCTCAATTCTTTTTAGCTAGCTCATTTTGCTACAAAGTGTTTAGAGTCAAATCTTAACTAACACCACTACTTTCCTTAAATATTTCTCCAAACTATTTAAACATGATATTCTCACTTCCTATTAGTTCATTGAACCTCTATGTTCATGCCCCAATTGATTCTCTTCTCTGCCAAATCACTTTCACAAACTTAGCACACTTGATTGGTGAGAAAGGGATTGTACTAATAGTAAGAAAAGTAAGAAAAATACAATGCACTATTTAGTGTCTCTCATTCATAAGTCTATAGTCAATTTTAGTGAAAGCTTTGAGGATAAATGACCCTTTTTTATTTTTTAGAAGACCTTTCCTAATAGAAAAGTTTTTGAAAATAGAGATTGACTTTAGCAAGTAAGCCCCACATCCTTTAGCTATCATGGTCATTTTCCTAATGAACATGCCAAAAAAATGAAGAATAATTGAAAATACTAGCTTAATTACTTCATAAAAAAAAAGTCTCTTAAATGAAAGATAGCCAAACTATATTCAACTAATGTCTCATGAGTGCTTTGGTTCAAAGTAGACTATATCAAATAACTAGTATTTTTTGCACATCTCTAATTAATAGCTCACAGGTATTATTGAACTCAGAGAAGCTAGCTCATGCTCATTGCTAAGCTTGAGTTATTACTTCACAACCTATAATACCTTTTCTATTTATGCCATAGCTGCATAATACTTGATAATAATCTACATTCTTGCTCAATCCCTAAACATATGCCATATGCTACCAATATCTACTATCCGACAAAGTGAGATTTGGAATACTAGCAAACAAAGTAATGAGAGAGCTTTGAGAGTCAAACTTCAACTCAATACTATTATGAGTAAAGTAAATCATCTCAAGAGTTTCTAGTACTTAACATTTGTTGATATTTTGGTTGCATCTATTATTATAGTGACACTTCTATTACCTTGTTGGATCAATCTGTGGTCTTAGTTTTGATATTTTCTTTTGTCTAACTCATCCTTGATTGTGCCAACATTACCTTGATGGTTAGCATACGCAAAAAATGGAATTACTTAACTTTCCATAATCAACCTCAAGTTTGGCTATATGATTTGTAGCACAAACTAAATTTATCCATAAATCTATTCAAATAGCGATTGAGGGTAATTAGAACCTTTTCTTAAGAGTGAACTCATGTTACAAATAGAGCTCAGAATCTTTGGTTAGATTTTCTTGTTTGCAACATAAATAATTTTTATAGCGCAAACTTAACTTTGATCCATTCATTGATTGCTAATGTCTAAATCATGACAATATTAGGCAACTTGTCCATTTTTTATATGTAATTGACTTGAAATTACAACTAGTGAATGGTCTAAGGTTAATGAAATTAATTGAGCAAATAGGTACTACCTAATATTTTATTGTAGATCCAAGTAAATTAATTATTGGTCCCTTACACTCAGTGAAATCAAAAATTTCACAACTCAAGCTAGTATTATCTCATACTAAGTTAAAACGAATTATCAAAATTTACTCATCCTGAATAAAATAGCAATTGTCCAAATAAATATGCATGCTATTGTTTCAATATGAAAAATTAATATTAATAACCCCACTTTGGCTACATTAACATTTGGTGCTTTATGCTAAGATCATTTAGCATGATGGTAATTGACAAAAATATCCTCTTGAAAGAATTAATTGAATATAGTTCCAAAATAAAATTGGTCTAATAAATGCAAACCTCAAAATATTAGAAAATATTACACTGATCAAAGGCTTACTACATCAATCTAATCAAAATAAAATTGGGGATACCATCATTGTGACAATCTATCTCTCATGAATTAAATAATACATGAATAAATGATTAAAATAATAAAAGCTCAATTTATATGAGCACCCAAATGTCAATCTCCACTATTGGAATAGTGCTCCGCAGTTAATTAGAATTGGCATGTAAATACTACCCAAATTGTGAGACAATTTTGATTAAATGATATCTTATAAAATAGTTGTCTTCTTACTTTTTATACTACACCTGCATTTGGTTGAATCCCTTATATCATATAAGAGTACGGGACTTGACCACGCATACAATAGTGATCATGATACAAGTATCTAAGGTCATGATTTTAAATATTCAAAGTTATAGAATCTTACGAGAAGGGGCATCTAAAATTCAGATAAACTTGCACAAACAATGTATACTCCAGAAAGTTGAATATTGCCCCATTTTATGGGCAATCTATATTATACATGGATGCATGTTGGTGGGTGCTTGTTAGAGAACAAGCTCACTAAAAACTAGCTCAAAGAATCCACTAGATAGCTATAGTAGAAAGTTGGTAGTGAAGAATTCTCACAACTTACAATAATGCATATAATTAGTCATTTTACTTGAAGATCCATAGTAACCGTGTGTTTAGGTCCTCTTGCTTTGACTTTGCCTTCACCACATAGTGGACCATTCATCATGAACTACTTAAATATAGAGGTTTGAGATATTCAAGATGGGATCCATTTCCTCATTGTTGTGAAGAAAGAGTGCATCTGTATCTATTCTATAATGATCAATTTGAAGAAATTTTTGCATAAGGTAGTAAGAAAATATGAAAGAGGTGTTTTCCAAAGTTGAGATCATAAATTGGATGAAGGCTAGAATAGCACTAAGATCTCAAAATTAAAGAATCAAAAGAAAAAATTAACTAGGCTACTAAAGCTAACAATGATTTAAACATGCTCATGATTTAGATTTAGGTAGAGGATTACCTTGATAAGCTTAATTCCAAGGAAAAAATGAAGAACTCTTCTTCAATCCAAAATCTGCCAAACAGCGGCATAGTAGAATTAATGCAATTTTTGCACAAGTCAAACTTCTCAAAATATTTTGAAAAAAATTACAAAAACTCCTCAACTCCTTGATGGATCTACTGTGAAAATTTAAGATCAAAACTTCTTCTAGATCCCTAGGAATAAAATTGCAAAGTTATTGTTCCTACTCGTGGATTTCCAAAGGCCTAACAAACCATTTGTTCCACACACCAAAGTAATTTCCAATCAATCCTCACAATTAGCTGGAGATTGAGAGATGAGATGAGAGGGAGATGGCTGATTTAGGGGTTGGACAAGAAGAGAAAAGTGAGCTTCAATGCATAAGTGAACACCTTGAGAATGAAGGGAAATGTGAAAAAATCTAATTATTCACATGTGTTGCAAGTGGCTGCACACTTTCACCTCTATATCTATATAATGAGGGAGGATAGTGTGATGCCAGGTTGGCAATCACACCATCCTCAAAGTGGGGGACCACCAACTTGCTTACAATGGTTGCTAGTTAGCAAATTCAAATCTAATTTGAATTTATGTGCATTTCAATTTCATTTGAAATCTAATTTCAAGTTAATTAAAATGTCACACCAAATGAACCTTTCATTTGAATTCTTCTCCGATAAGGATTATTCTCACTAATTAAATTAAACACTTTAATTTAATTAATTAACTTTGAGTTAACACTTAAGTCAACAAGCTTAACTCCTTAAGCTTAATTAACTAGACTAATTGATGGTCACATGGCACCAAATAGTTAACTCTTTAATTATTGATCTAATTTAATCATTAAATGAATTGATCATTTTAACACTTAAATTAATCAAGCCAAGTGACACTTCAATTTTTGGTCTACCCAAAAATCAATCACTTTGGAGTGAATTTTATAACACTAAGAAAGTTTCTCTAAGATTTAGGAAATGCTACTGGTTCTTGTGTGTGATTAGATATGTTCTACCATTCATTAGACATGGGCTCCCAACTCCTTATGACTTTTGAATATCATATATTTATTTTAGTTTAAAACGCTTTTTAAACAAAATTGACTCAATTCAATTAATCTCTATTAATTGAGAAATATCCAATTTCTATGGTCGATGTCCAACCTCAAGCCTATAGAACCCAACTAATTGGCTGAAATAAACACTTTTGGAGAATCATTATAGTTCTATGCATTTTATGTAAATATGGTTCTTTTATCCCCTATTTACCGAAAGAGGCATGATATTTTCCGGCTCCTTAATAGCATTGATATTGTGTCTCTATTCTCAATGTTTGATTCCACTATGTGACCTCATTATTGGAAAATGCCTTTCCTAAATTGTCACACTACCTTGTGTAAGAAGTTTTTCGAATTGATCATTATAGAATGCATAGGAGATGTACTCTCTTTTCACAAAGATGAGAAATCAAATTCAATCTTGAATCTCACAAATCTCTATGCTTAGTAGCTCATGCCCAATCACTACCTGAGCAGCCCACTAAGTAACCAAGCAAGAGTCAAAGCATAAGGACCAAACACAAGATTACCATTGAATCTCAAGTTAAAGAACTAATAATATGCACTAGTATAAATAGGAGAACTTGCCACTATGGCTATCTAGTGAATTCTCTAGATAGGTCTTCAATATCTTATTTTCTAACAAACTCCTACTAATATGCATCCATATCTCATATGGGATTGCTCATAGAATGGAGCAATATCTAATCTTTGGATTTATGTATCATTAGTGCAAGTTTATCTAGATCTTAGATAACTTATCTCATAAGATCCTATGACTTAGAAAGTTTAAGATCACAACCATATAAGACTTGTTCCATGATTACCATCTAATTCATAACTAAGTCCCATAGTCTAGTGTGATTTAAGGGCTTCATCCAAGCCAGTGAAGTATGAAAAGCATAAGAACATATAAAGAATATCATTCAATTAACATTATTTTACAAAGAAATAGTTTTACATAACCAATCTGACTATCTTGCTGGGCACTATTCCACTTGCCTTAAAGCTAATGCCTCATGGCCTTGAGGCCCATCTTTTAAAGATGTCCTTCAAAAACCTTTTGCGTTAGGGGTTTGTCAGTAGGTCTACTATATTCTTTTTCAAAGAAACTCTCTTTACTATATTCTTTTTCAAAGAAACTCTCTTTACTCTACTCAGATGTCACCTCTATCAATGATCTCCCAGTTAAAATGATTTCACCTCAAAATGTGCTTGGATAGCTAATGAGATCTTAGCTCTTTAGCTTGTGCTACCACCCTATTTTCATCATAGAAAACAACTACTAGCTTAGTAATGCTAGGCACTATATTCAACTCTTGAATGAAATTTTACATTCAAACACCGTCCTTTGCAGCTTTCAAAGCCACAATATATTCTAACTCTGTGGTAGAGTTGGTCATGGTGCCTTGTTGGGACTCTTCCAACTTACCACACCGCCATTAAGGCAAAATATGAATCATGAAATGGATTTATTGTTATCTATATCGAATTAGAAACTTGAATCCAAAAACCCTTTGAGTTTCAATTCTCTATTGCTGCATACCAAAAATAAGTCTTTAGTTCTTCTCAAGTACTTAAGGATTACTTTCACAAATATCCAATAAATCTCACTGGGACTGAATTGGAACTTGTTCATAATACTTAGCAAGTATACCACATTCGATCTTGTATATTGAACTGCATACACTTTACTTTTAATAGCAAAGGCATAAGGTTTGTTGGATGTTCTTTGTCTCTTTTCCTTAGGGGCTATAGACTTGGAAAGACAAATGCCATGTCCCATGTAAAAGAATCCTCTCTTAGATTTTTTCATACTAAACCTCTTTAGTATTTTGTCAATGTACAGGCTTTGGAAAAACCCCAATATCCTCTTAGATATATCTCTATAGATATGTATTCCTAATAATTAGGATGCTTCTCTCAAATCCTTCATGTAGAATTGAGTAGATAACCACACTTTAGTATACACTAACATTCCTACTTCATTCCTAATGAGAAGGATGTCATCGAAATAAAACACAACAAACTGTACACTATTCTCACTGGCCTTCATATACACACATAGTTCATATATATTTTTGACAAAGCCAAATAATTTGATTGTCTTGTCAAAATATATGTTCCAATTTTGGGACGCTTGTTTGAGTCCATAAATGGATCTTTGGAATTTGCAAACTTTTTGCTCACTTTCGTTGCATGTGAAACTTTATAATTGTTCCATATAGATTTTTTCTTCAATGTCACCATTGAGAAAAGCAGTTTACACATCCATTTGATATATACCATAGTCACAATATGTGACTATAGCAAGTAAAATCCAAATGGACTTAGGTATAATGATTGGTGAAAAGGTTTGCTTGAAATCTATATCGAATCTTTGAGCGTAACCTTTTACTACTATTCATGCCTTAAAAGTTATTACTTCTTTATCAATTCCTAGTTTCTACTTATAGATCCACTTGCAACCAATGAGAACTATTCTCCTTGGTGGATCTATCAAAGTCCATATTTTGTTGGAGTACATGAAGTCCATTTTGGATCCCATAGCTTTGAGCCAACATGCCGAGTCTATGTCCAACATAGTTTCCTCATAGATCTTTAGATCACTATCCAATTGGTCCATCTCATGAAGAAATCCAAACCTTTTAGGTTGCTTCATGATTCGATCCCATCGTTTTAGAAGTTGTGTGTAAAGCTATTGTTGCATGTTTGTTTCCACCACCTATGAGATTTGGTGATCATCTTGAACTTCATTAAGTTCAACAACAATGCCATTTCTATCTAATAGAAAATTCTTTTCCAAAGAAGTAGCATTCCTCGAAATAAACACCTTTTGTTCCAAGGGATCATAAAAGTATTAAGCTAGAGATACTCTTGGGTATCCCACAAACTTACACAAGATGGATTTGATATCCAACTTGTCTCCTACTGTTCATCTCACATATGTAGGAGACCCCCAAACCTTAAGGTAATGGTAAGAGGGTGCTTTGCCATACCACATCTCATATGGTGTTTTTGGCACCAACTTTGAAGGTACTATATTTAGTAACTTTACCGCCATCTCTAAGGTGTATCCTCAAAAGGATATGGGCACATTAGAAAAGCTCATCATGGGACGTACCATGTCTAATAAGGTATGATTTCTTCTCTCGGCTACTCCATTATGTTGGGGTGTGTAAAGTAGAGTCCATTGAGAGATAATCTCATTCTCCTTTAGATAATTCAAGATTTTAGCTCTTAAGTATTTTCCTCCTTGATCTGATCAAAGAGCTTTAATACTAAGCCTCTTTTACTTTTTTACTTTATTATTATACTTTTTAAACGTTTCAAAGGCTTCGAACTTATACATCATGAGATACACATGTCCGAACTAACTATAATCATTGGTGAAGTGATGAAGTAAAAATATCCTCCTCTTTCGCTAACTCTTAGTGGAACACAAACATCTATATAGATCAAATTCAAAAGATTTATGGAACACTCCATTAGTCCTACCAAAAGAGCTTTGGTCATTTTTCCCTTCAAACAAGATCCACAAGTAGGAAAATCCTTAATGCCACTAATATTTAGTATTTTGAGAGCTTTTTACTTGTTCATCCTATTTTTAGAAATATGCCCAAGTCTTATGCCATAGAATGGCATTTTATTGGTTATCTAATTTTCTTTTACTTAGTTGAATCTACATTAGTGAAGGTTGTGAATCAAGTATATATGTACAATTCGTTAATTAATGTACCATGAGCAATTACAGAACCATTCTTTAATGCCTTCAACTTTCGATTCAATAGAGAAAAATCAAATCCTTCATTATCAAGAACAGGAATTGAAACAATGCTATTAACAAGGTGAGAACAAGCCCACCAGTATATAAAGTAATTTTTTGGAATGTCTACGCATCATGGATTCACAATCAATGGAACAAAAGTAAATCCACCTTCCATCAAGAAATGAAAGGTATGTTACCATTTTAATTTCCTTGACTTTGAGCTCATGCAACTTTTATGGGTCCTTGGAGTAGCCCAACTGGTCAAAAGCTCCACCCATGTACTTGTTGTTTTCTGGGAGTTCTCCACGCTCCTCTGGTGTTCCACAACCACAAAGACAAAGGCAATGGCCAAGAACTCAATCACAAAAATGGTGGAACCGGGTTGCCCAAATAAGTGGCTTGGCCTGCTGGAATTGCTGCCCATCCCTGGGCTTTAACCCAATTACCGAAGCCCAGTGTCCATGTGTCACGGCTCGCTCATTGGAGAAGCATGACAACCGTGACTCGAAGGGGTGGTTGG
>JACGDI010005830.1:95759-150325 GCA_014898725.1 Jacaranda copaia
TCACGGACAGACGGTCGTTCCGCTGCAAAATAGAGTCCGTCCGTGACACCATGGGACTAGGATTCTAACAGTCGCTGGCTAGGTCATTGCAGTAATGATTTTTGTAAATGAAATAAAAAAAGAAAAAATGCTTATATAATCTTGCACTTTGATCGGAGTCGAGAAACGAGTGAAACCACTCAAGTCCGGAAAACCTCTCAAAAACTAGAGCTTGCTGGCTTAGAGACTGAACAATGTTATGGGCTGCTGGTGATGCAATTGTATGCATGTGATGAGAAGGAGAAGGAGAAGGAGGGAAATTAATTAGCAAATCCATTATCCATCAAATCTTGATAATTATTGGCTGAGAGGCTTTGGTGTGTGTTTCTTTATTGGGCCACGTGTTGTCCATTGTTCATCCAATGAGATGTTGACGTATGTGGAGCAGTGGATAGTGTGAGGGTTTTATATATTTTATATGGTGGAGGTTTGAGTATGAAGACTCTAATTTACTTGTGCAAATAATTGTCCAGCTAGCCAGGTGGAAATGTTAGTAGTATGATTCATGATTCGTGTGTTTGGATATATTGATGATATCCATTTGGGCTCACTAAGAGCATGTTCGTGTTTAGATTTTATATATATATATATATATATTATTAAAATATTTGTGAAAACATGATTTGTATTTAATTTTGAAACAATTGAGATGTCCTTATTTAGTTTAATAGGAGTGTAATAACCTATCTTGCTTTGCTCTTTTGTCTTAAGATTCACCTACGTTGACTTTATGCTGCTTCAATGTAATCATGAACCAATATTCAATATCGCATCACCATCTATGCTATAATTGCAAATTACAAGGATAGTGGGATAAATCTAAATAATACTAACTTATTTAAAAGTTGTGTTGACTTAACCTAATTAGGAACGGACATCCAATATTTGCATCGCGTACATGCTACAGTCATGTCACCATTGCAAGATTCCAAATGAGAGGATATCCACTAGATCTAAACATTAACGATTTATCATATTTCTAACATTGAAACTCGCACAAGATCTTGCCAATTTAACTTAATTAGAAACAAATGAGTTGTGGATGAGAGTAGTGGGTAAATCCAAATGTTAACAACCTACAATTCTTATAAATTTTAAAGCTCGCACGGATTAATTTTGTGTTATTTTAACTTAGTTAAATTTGAACATTTAATATCTACACTATTTTAATTGAGAGGGATGATAAATATATTCAAATATTAATCAAAATATTTTAGAAGATTTTATTTGAGAGAGATGATAAATATATTTGAATATTAACCAACGTATTTTAAAATACTCTGATTTGAAGACTAGAGAATGAAGTATCATAATTATACAAATTCAATATTAAGATTCTGGTCCAAGTCCCATAACTTGCGGTTAGGATCATAATAATCCCATGTGCCTTGTACTGGAAACTTTGACTGAGAACTCATTTGGTTTTATTTCCACAGCTAATTTTTTTATTTTTTTTTTATTTTAAAAATAAAAATTATTATTTGTAAAAAAAATTTATTTAACATTATTTTTATTTTTATTTTTAAAATATATTTTTTAATAATATGTATATTTTCTCAATAAAATATATATTTTCTCTTTATATTTCATTAATCTTTTTTTTATTCCATTATTTTTATTTTTTTAATCTAAAACTTATTAAAAATTATATAATCATTATATTTTTAATATTTTATTTAAATTCATGCTCATTTTCAATTCATTTTTATTATGTAACTTTTTAAATTTAAAAAATGATATAAAACCAAACAGCCCCCGGTTTTGGTTGACATTCATCTCATTTCATCCACAGTCAAGCCACCCTCTCCGGAAGCACGATTCATCCATTCTCCTATATGTCTGCTACTATATTCTACTTAGTACATAAAAATTACCAGTAATTAGCATACGCAATCTAAAATGATTGATACATTTCCCTCGTAAATCAATCTGAAGACCCACCGCAAAATTTTCCCCAATTCGGTGATTAATTTATCCTTAATCCCCACAACTCAGAAACTTGTGGAGCGTTCGGGCCTCTATGGCATCAGTATCGCCGCTGGTCCCTGTTCTTTCCTCTACAAGAACCACTTCAAGAACCAGAAAGAATCACTTCAACAAAAGCAGTAAAAGAGTCAATCCCGTGAAGCAAAAGGTGAGCAAAAATGGTGGTGGGTTGGGGAATATTGCGGAAGTGGTGCGGAAGGACGTAGCATTTCTGAAAGCGGGTGTCAGCAAAGGATTGCAATGGGCCAACAAAGCGTTTCGGATTACGGAGGTATCCAAATCGGTGGAGGATTTGATATGGCTGCGAAATGTGGAGGATCCGCAGGAGTTGGTTTTCCGGTTTCCATCATGGCCTCAGCCTTATTATCGAGGTAGTGCTAGTGGGGCACTTCACTGAGTGCTACATGTTTGAATTGGTATGAGAGTTGAGAAGAGAGTTGAAACAATGAGAACTTTTCTATGTCTTTTTATGGTTTTACTGCTGAAAAGTAGTGTTGGAGAGATACAGGGTAATTATTCTAAATAGGAGGATGCTTTTATAATAAATTGGTGTTTTAGGAAATAGAAATAGGATATTACTTGTGGATATTCCCAAAAGTAACCTGTGTAGAGGGAGTATCGTTTTATTTACTTATAGTAATGTAGTTTCTATCATTGTATGAACACCCTAATTCTTGGATTCTGAGACTCCGCCTTTCTTGAATTTGGATGCTAATGGTTTTTTATGTGTAGTTCCACGAATATGTTGCTCATGGATTGTAGCTTAGGATTTGATCACCCTCTGCTACTTAGGCAATTTTTCATTCAAGTCTTGGCTAGGATTTTAGCATGCCTTCTGCACTGTACGTTGAATTTTCTTTTTATATTTAAGTTTTGGGTTTTCCAAACAGAAACATGAATCTAACATCCCTTTCAATATGTCAGAGTTGATGTAAGCTAATCTTTGCACAATGTGTTGTGATTTATCCTGCTCAGGTTGGTTGCATTATCTTTATGCATGCTTATATATATATATGTATATTAACTGGATCAGATCATGAGAGCCTAAACCTTCTGGTCAGGCAGCCTTATCTGAACTCATGCTAGGCTCAGTTTGAAAAATATTTAAGTGAAAGTATGACTTTGAAGCGGGCTTAAGCTTATTGACAATTCTGGCATGAATATATTTATTCAAGTTGCATCTAATTCAGCAACTCTGTCTTTTATGTATATTTTTGTAAAAGATTTGTTGCATAAAGATGATGGCTAGTGATGATGAAGAAGTTGAAAAAAATATGTACCACTTACAGACAAAGACATTGCCATGTGGAAGAAAGATGTGATTATGTGTGAGCACTTAAGCTTTCATTTTATTCATGTAAAGAAGATATTCCAAAAACAAAAGAAATCTAGAGAAAACTGTTATTTGAAATTCTTTTACATTGTTTTCAAACATATCATGGATTTTAATTTTATTAAGATTGAGATTGTGAGTTGCTTTTGGAAATGTAGGTGCTATAAGTTTGGTCAATACGTGCAAATAAATGTGCATTTGCATGTGCATTGGCAAGGAATAAGCGCACGTGGGCGCACATTCCATATGTGCTTACCTGCTTCATGCGTACCACTCAAGAAAGTTATCAGCATTCACTTTGTTTTACAGATTAACCATCTGAATCTGATTGTTTTTCTTTTTTTTGCAGAACTCACTGGTGTTGATTTATTTATGGCTGATCTCAAAGCCTTGGAGGTGTATGTTGGTTACTTTTACTCTCTCTCCAAAATGTGGACGAAGCCTCTTCCTGAAGTCTATGATCCACAGAAAGTTACTGAGTATTTCTCCTTGAGGCCTCATGTAGTGGTGCTCCGACTTCTTGGGGTAATAAATATGTTTTGGCATTGTGTGGATTTTTTTGTTCGAGTTGGAAAAAGAGTTCTTCTCTGGTCTCCTCATTCTTGACTTCAAGATCTTCAAGTTCTTCTGAGAGGACAAAACCCCTAAACTGAAACTTAATTCTTGGTCTCTTCAAAGTTTCACATTTTTAACAAACTCAAGGCTTTGTTCAGCTTGCTGTTCATGTTTTAATATAACCCTTCTTAGATATACTCCTTCTTTTCAATATCTAATGCTTTTAAACTTGCATGGGGCTGATGTTTCCAATTAAGTTTTTGGCTTACCTCACACAATGCTGAAACTTGACTCTTGATCTTGATTGGAAGTTTTTTGCTTATTATGAACTTGAGTCTTGTTACTTCAACTTGGTCTTTATGTTTGATTGAGGCTTGAGTCGCTTGACAAAGATATCCTTTTTTGATTGTTCAACACCAAATGCTTTTAAATTCACATGGGCCAGGCTTCATTGTAGGAGACATGGGGTTGTAGTTCATTGTAGGCTCAAGCTCAAGGAATGAATATGACCTCTTCATGCCTTAGAGTCCCTGCTTTGAGAGAACATTTACCAACTTTTCACTAATTTATCAAAAGGCCATGCAAGTTTTTTCTAGTTGTCTTGATATCCTTTTTATGTTTTTGTGAAGAAATATACTTGTTGGCACCTATGATTTTTGAAGATAGTGGGATGGAATATATCAATATAATTAACAAAGTAAGATCACATTGACGCAAATTGATCTCATGGTGGGCACTAATGACACGAAGGCATTAACTCCTTCATAAGCTTATGTTTTATCTCTTGCCAAGTGCTTGTGAGGTACAAAGTCATTTGTGGTTTTGCTCCAACATGTTTGAACTTGGCAATCTAAGTTCTGGTTAACCCATGATATGATAACAATTAAAGAAACAATAAAATTAATTGTGAATTAATTAATACATGCAAATATGTTGCATCACCCTACTCAGCATGTTCTTCAACTATCTCACTAGATGTACTCCGACTGTAAATGGATATTCGAAAATTTGTTTACTGTTCGCATTCATATCTATTTATACAAGATTTATTTGCATTCGTTTAAAGAAGGTATTATCTATGTTCGATTAATAGATGTTCGATTATAAATGAATACGGATATGGTAAATACGTATCCGATTCGTTTAATATCCGCTCCAAATACATATTTATTAAATAATATATTATTTATATATTTCAATAAAAATCTCATAAAGTCATAGTCCATATGTGTATATAAATAAATTATAATTGAAAAATTGGGAAGAAAAAAGAATAAATTTAAAAAATTATTATAATGTAGAGAAAAAATTGAAGAATGAAGTCAATCAACATAATTATTGTTGGTTAACTTTATAATTAATATACTGAAATATCTTTATTGATATTAATTAGTGATAATAATCAATTATAAAGTCAATTATTCATAAAAAATTATGCTATTTGTTTGATTGCTTTCTTTTTAATGAAATTATATAATTCATTCTATTAATTAAAAATATGTATTTGTTATAGGTTAATAAATTCACATTTTTGGATATTCATTTACGCATATCTAAATAATTATCTTTAAATATAAATACAAAAAAATAATTCAAATACGGAATTACGGATAAATTTAATTAAATATCAATCAATATCCAATGGATACGAATTCCGATATTATGCTTAAATATCCATCAAATCCGTATCCGTATCTGAATTTCAAAAAGTTAATTAGATACGAATATAAAAACAGTGTATCCAATCTATTTAATATTCATTTACACCTCTAACTCAGAGCATAAGTCTGGATCATTAGGCTTTGATTGCTGATATGGACGATCAAGAGTTTTCGACTATCTTAGTTAATGACTTCTATGATGGACTTCATTGTGGAGGTTTTATGGATTAAGTGCTACTAAATTTGTGTTGCAACTAACTATGGATCCCAATGGATAATTACCTTGCGCAAACGAAATTACAGTGCATTGGAGTTAATTGTTGGCCGGCAAAGTGGAATTTTGAGCTGGGTTTGTGTGCATATGTGAGGTTGAAGAAAGAGGAAGAATTGGAAATGAAAATAGAAAAATATATCTTGCATTATTACGCTAATTACAAGTCTTGGGAAAAGCTTGCTATTTAAAGTAAAGGACACTCAACTATTGTGTCATTAAGCCTTAATTATCAGCTAACGAACTCCTAACAATGCCTTGTGTCCTCATCTCACCAACTCAGTTGCCTGAGTTCTTGTCAAAATGACATTGTCCTTACTAAGTGGAACAACGCCATATTGTTATTTAGCCCTAATAAGAGAAATCCCTAACTGAGAGAAGACCACGCTGTTTCAACACAACAAAACAGTTTTGTTTTAATTTTAAGTAGTAAAAAAAAAAAAAGGGAGGAAGAAGAAGAAGAAGAAGAAGAAGAAGAAGAAGAAGAAAGAAAGAAATGCGATTTAGCCTGATGTTGCTATGTAGCACCCTCTTTTTTCTTTCTGTCTTCTCTTAAAGTCTACGAGACTTTAATTGTGGAAACTTTTCACAGATAGCATGATAATCTTCCATGGTAGCTGAATCTTCAGGGAAGTGCTCCGACTTGATAGTAGCTGTGGTACTGGTACATCCTTTGGCTTGATAAGTGCAGAAACCCCCTATCATCATTAAAGGGTGATAGAGTGCTGGAGACGCAATTGCTATTCCCTACCTTCTTCTTGAGCATTGAAACATGGAGTACCAGGTGTGTCTTAGCTTCTTTAGGGAGCTGAAGTTTTTGTGCAACTTACCCAACCTTCTCAATCACTCGGAAAGGCTTAGCGTACTTCGGACTTAGTTTCCAAACCTTGCTCCTCCTTGTGGACAACTACCTATAGGGCTTTAGTTTAAGATAGAATCAATCACCCACCTAGGACTCAACTGCGGACTTGCTCTTGTTGGCTATTTGTTGCATGCGTACTTGAGTTCAAGCTAAGTGCTTTTTAAAGTGTTGTATGATTGGTTGCCTTTCTTTTGCAACTAGTTCAACCCTCATAATTGAGATTGGTTGGTGCGGATCCATGGCCAACATAGTGAGTTTGTATTCGTATGGTGCTTCAAACGGAGTCATTGCTATAGGTGTATGGTAATCTGTGTTGTACCAATGCTTAGACATACCTAACCATCTCAACCATTTTTTTGGAGTTGTCCCACACATGTAGTTTAAGCATGTCTCCAAGCATTGGTTCACTTTTTCTGTCTGGCCGTCCATTTGTGGGTGGTATGCCGTGCTCAGGCGTCGCTAGATGCCCAAACTAGAGAGTAATTCCTACCAAAAAATGACTGATAAAAATAGTGATGATGCAAGGTAAATTGTGTAATTTTTAAATATTATCAAGGAAGATATGTGCTATGTGTGTGGCAGTGAAAGGGTGAGAGAGAAAGAAGTGGGCATATTTGGTAAATCAGTCCACAACCACCCAGGTCACATCCTTTTGAGCTAGGCAATTACTCTATGAAATCCATATTTACATGCCTCCAAGCTTGCTCAGGCACTGGCAAGGGTTGTATAGTCTTGGTGTCTTAATGTTTTGATGTTTGCTTATCTGACTATTATGACACTGAGTAACCATTGCCTTCACCAAGTTATGCGTCCCTGGCCATGAAAAAATGTTTTTAATCCTTTCTATAGTGCCTTGGATTCCACAATGGCTCCCAACGTTGGAAGAATGTATGAATTGGACTATATTTTGCTTGGCACTTCCAGCATATAGTTTTCCTTTGAATTTGGTGACCTCATCATGATAGGTGTAGAGAGAAAGATTGTATGGGTAAAGTATGCTGTCAGTCACTACTTCCTGAGCCAATGCATCACCTTCGTAACTGTTCTTGAGTTCTTCCATCCATAAGGGTTTCAGAGTGGTAAAAGCTTGGCACTGTCATTCCTCCATGTCCCTTCTTGACAAAGCATCGGCAGCTTTATTCCCAATCCCTTTCCTTTATTCAATAGCGTAATGAAACCCCAGGAGTTTAGTTAGGTATTTATAAGTAAGGGAGTGGATAACTTTTGTTCAAGAACGTATTTCATGCTTCTTTGGTCAGGTTTTATGATGAAAAGGTTATGCAAGAGGTGTGATCTCCATTTTTCTACAGCAAAGATCACAGCCAGCTTTATTTCTCATGCATGAATGAGGTCACAGCTTTAGTTCCAAGAGCTTTGCTAATGCAAGCAATGGGGTGTATATCCTGTGAAAGTGAAGCCCCAAGCCCCCTATAACAAGCATCAATTTCTATGGTAAAAGCTTTTGTTGAAGTCCGGAAGTGAAAGGACTGGAGCTTGGGTCATGGTAGAGAATTACCTTGCGCAAACAGAATTTTAGTGAAGTGGACTTGATCGTTGGCTGGGGAAGTGCAATTTTGAGCTGGGTTTGTGTGTGCACGAGGTTTAAGAAAGAGGAAGAATTGGGAATAGAAAACGGAAAAATATATCTTGCATTAATATTCTAATTGCAAATCCTGGGGAAAAGCTTTCTATTTAAAGAAAAGGATGCTCAATTAATTGTGTCATTAGGCCCTAATCATCAGCTAACAAACTCTAACTGCACTATGCATCCTCTTCTTGTTAACTTAGTTGGTTGCCAGGAATCTTGCCAAAACGACTTTGTACTTAGTCCTTACTAAGTGGAACAACATAACGTTGTTATTTAGCCCTAATAAGAGAAAATCCTAATTGAGAGAAGACGGCGCCGTTTCAGCAAAAAACAGAAAAAAGAAAGAAAACGCGATTTCAGAGCCTAATGTCGCAACAATTTGGTATAGATTTATAGATGATTTTCCAAAGAACATGGGTTTGAGTCAGGCTGTTTTTTGTGCTTGTGAGCGGTGCCTGAGAATGGTAAACTTTAAGAAATCGAGGTACTTTTGTTGTTTATGATTTAAGGAATGCGGTTTACAAACAAGTTCTTTCAAGTTCACGAAAACAAGAAGACAAAGAGAAATTAAGAACCCTAGCTTAGAAAATCAATCCAGCAGAATACCAAGTTCCATCAACACCTACAAGAAGAAAAGTGTTGATGACCAAATGAATTCCTTCTTGTAGAATAAAGATGGCACACTAAACTGGAGAACAGAATTTCTTTTCATTTGCTAAAGATTATTTGTGACCAACTAAAATGCTTCCTTGTTGAGTAACCAATCCAATCCATTGAATAACTAAGAGACTGTAGACACTAGACATGTCCATCAATTGTTGAAATGACTAGGATAACCTAAACTCTAGAACATCATAACTATAAATTTCTGACCTTGTGCAAATCTATCTTATGTAGAATTCCAGGTTTGATCTTGTGCATGTGTCACATTACTTGTCAGGGCCATGTCATATGGAGCAATTTAGTTGCAGCCAAAGTGTTCCACATGCCCTCCCAGAATATATTTTTTCTCTTCATATTAACTATATCGACTCTTGCATGCCTCTTCATTTGTATCATTGAAAGTTCTTGTTGATTACTCTTTGGGTCATTAATAATCAGTCTGCAACAGCTGTCTGCATGAGCTATTATTCCTTGAACTGCATCCTTACTGGCTTTTATTTTGTGGAAGGTTTTTACTGCCTTTGTTTCTGCTACAATCAAATTCAGGATTTCGAGGATCAGTTCTCCCGCTGATGAGGATGCTCGGAAAAATGTTTCTGATTACAATTTTGGGATAGTATTGAAAGAAACAATGCTAAACTTGGGCCCCACTTTTATAAAAGGTAATAAAGGTTCTGTGTCATAGTAACAGAGTTGGAAAGTAAGATAGTTAAAGAGTTGGTCTACTATTTACAGTTGTATTGAAGTGTTCCACATCATTATTCCCTTGTATTAAAAATTGCATAATATGATATTATTCTTCTCATTTATTATCATCTCCTAATGCAAGCCTTTGCTTGTGTGCAGTTGGTCAGTCCCTTTCTACCAGGCCAGATATAATTGGTTATGAAATTTCAAAGGTGTGAGACTGAATCACCTATATTTAATTTAAATTCCATACCAAGACAAATGGTAGATTGAACTGTAGTTTAGTGATAATCATCAGTTTACACAACTTGTACGGATTTAAGTATTTAGGTCAAGGGCGGGCACACCATGGTTGAACATTAAGAATTTTTTGTTACCTTGACACTCCCAATACTACACAATTGGGTTTGATTGTCTTTCCCTTGCCATCCATTTTTTTATTACGAACATCTTATGATTTATGTATCACATACTCAGCCATAACTGATGATGTGAAATTCAGGACTGAATTTTGCATCAACTAGTATTCTCATATTTTCCTCAAGAGAAAAGAGAGAAAACAGATGACTGATTTATCACCTATGTGTCATTGATGATCCACCTCAAACCACCACTCCTATGTGAAATTAATTTTAGCAGAAGCAATAAGCAAAAGAACTTTGCATTTACTTAGAAAAAAATTATAAACGATTTTTATTAGTTTCATTTTAGTTGAGTTCATGCCATGGGACACTTTCGTGATATTCCCTTTACCCTCTAGTTTTCTGTATTTAGTTCTATGTATCTAAATTTCAGATTGAACAGTGAGTTCTCAGCAATATATGTGTGGCCTTTGCGCACTGATAGCAGAAATGAGGTAAATAAAAGTAATCCATGCCAATCATTGGAACCTAACAATAATTACTATGTTCACAGCACAAGTAGATGTATCCACCTAAGCAGTCACATGGATGGAGCTATTCAGCATCTCATTCCACTAGAAAGAACTCAACTGGACTAGATGAAACATACAATTCATTTTTCATTTTTCATTTTCATTTTCTTGTTATGATTGCAGGCACTGTCAGAACTGCATGATCAAATCCCTCCTTTCCCCAGGGCTGAGGCGATGAAGATTATTGAGGAAGAATTAGGTTCTCCAGTGGAGACATTTTTTAGCTATGTCTCTGAGGAACCTGTAGCTGCAGCTTCATTTGGGCAGGTATAAAAGGTTTCCATGCTATGTCATGGGCTCTAGGCTTTACCTAAGATTTGGGAAATCAAATATTGATGTCCTGTGAAAGAGACTGATCATTTTTATGTTTGTATACACCATCATTTATCCTTTCCTATATATTTGATGACCAAATTTTTTAGGTTTACAAAGCAAGTACTCTTGATGGTTTTGATGTTGCTGTGAAAGTTCAACGTCCTGACTTACGTCATGTTGTTATCAGAGATATTTATATTCTTCGTATTGGGGTTTGCCTCAAACTCTTGTTTTTAGTTCCTCTCTTTTAAAGTATTATAAGATGCTGAAATTTAACTTTGCGTAATTATTTCAGCTAGGGCTTTTGCAAAAGATAGCAAAAAGAAAAAATGACCTTCGTCTATATGCGGATGAACTTGGAAAAGGCTTGGTTGGGGAGTTAGATTACAACCTGGAGGCAGCGAATGCGTTAGAGTTCAGGGTATTTTTTCTGAACTTAGTTGCTTCTCATGCAAGGACTCCCCTTCCCGATCCAAAGTAGTATGTAGAGAAATTACCATACAAAACTGCTAACTTGAGGTTAGAGTTAATTGAAAACACAGTATTTGCAAAAGTAATAGAATTCATTTGCTGTACTGTGATAGCAAATGGAAAGAACTTTTGACAGTTTTACCCCCATTTGCTGGACTTGACCGCATTTTTACTGAAAAAGAGAGTGCCTGGCAATATCTGCCAAGTTGCCAATGCTGTTAATGTTGAGAATGACACTGCTGTCCTGTTTGCATTGTTAACTGCTTCTTCTGCTTCTTGTGAAGTGTAAAAAATCTGTACATTTTGGAGTTCATGTTCAATTGAGTTTTGTGTAGGAAATATTGGTATAGTAAGTCATAGAAATTGGAGACCAGTCAATGCATGTCAATATGCCACTTTCAAGCTTTATTTGCACTACTGATTTGCTTGATTGCTTGATAAAAAGCTTTATTCATGCCACTGATTTGCTTGATTGCTTGATAAAAAACACAATAATTTCTGCAGTAATTATGTTTCTGCAAGATTCAACATGGTGATTTGCTTAATTGCCTGATAAAAGGCACTAGAATTTCTGCAGTGCTTATGCTTCTGTAAGATTAAAGACATGGTGAAGAAGAAGAAGATTCTATTCAAAGTCTGTATATGAGAACTGTGGAGTTATTAATTTCTCCTTCAAAGAGATGTATCATTTCACAAAGAGATATCACCTTATATGTACAGCTTTCATTGTAAGGCAATAAAAGCTTGACTTTTTCTGAGCCCAAACCCTTGGATCAGTAATTACTTGATCCCATGGCCATCAGTAAATGTCTAGTCATCACTTTCCAGATTAAATCTAGAACATCCAATTTTCTTATTTTATTGTAATGTTTGGTAAACAAAGGGTGCAAGTATGTGATTGAATCAGAGAACATGAGTTACATAAATTTCGTGCACAACAGGAGAATTTGAGTAACTCTCTAGTCTGCTGACACTGTTAGAAAAGTATATCCGTTGCTAGTCCATTTTATTAAATTGCTTTTGACCGCTTTTCATTCATTTACCTGCAGGAAGTTCATTCTTGCTTTACATTTATTTGTTTACCAAAAGTATTTCAGCATTTGAGCAAGAAGAGAGTTTTAACTATGGAATGGATGGTCGGTGACAGTCCAAGTGAGTTAATATCTGTGTCTTCAGAGGAGTCTAACCGGAAGCTTCTTGATATGGTAGGAGATATCCTCAAATTATTTTTGCTTAAGTGCAATATTATACCTAAAAGTGTTTATTTTCAGAAAAGAGCTCGTAGAACTTTCTATTTTTTCTTTAATATCTTTACATGACACATCAAATTTCCAAGATCTCAAAATGGATGTTGGATGGAAAAACAGTATAATTATAGATATAAATTGATGCAAAAGTGGCAAGCAAGAGTGAAGAGATTATTTTCAGAACTAAAAAGAACTTGTCTCAACACTGCTCTTGCATCTTTGGGCTTAGTGCTCAACCAGTTCTTTGGGCAAGTCGTGAAAATGAACATGTTTTGTTTCCTATGTTCTGTCTTCTGCACAAGTGATGGCAAGGCATGAAAATGAACGTGCTTTCTTTCCTATATTCCATCTTTTGCAAAATTGACCCACTAATTGTTGTCTTTGTCCTGAATAACTTCATGGAATAATGTCTGAACTGAAAAAATCATGAAGCAGGTTATATAGTTTCATCTGAACTAGAAGAAAAAAGCATGCATTTTTCAAAAGAAACATGTCTGATGCCTGAACTGAAAAAAATCATGGAGCAGGTTATATAGCTTCATATGTACACGATCCCTAAAGCATTTGTCCTCAAAAGATTGGTATATGTAGGAAACAATCATGTGTTTGGGCAATAGAAAGCTATGATGTTTCAGGCAGAGGATATGTCATTGATGCCAGATGGACTTTATATGGGTGTTATATGGCACATCAACAATGCCTTCTGACTTTTGGCCACAACTCATCCAGAAATTAAGTGCACAATTGAACCTAAGTATAAGGTTGCATATAATCGTATGGAAAATTGCACTTAGACATTTGCTTGGGTCAAAACTTGCAGAATAATGACCATATATTTTATTTTAACCTTACACAGAGCATATGAGTATTTTGAAATCTACTAGTCACGGCATTCTTCTCCAGCAAACAATTCTGTTTTATCACTTTATGCTTATTGGTACTGCTGCCCGAACTAATTTAGGTTAACAAAGGTGTGGAGGCATCATTGGTTCAACTTCTTGAAACCGGCCTAATGCATGCTGATCCACATCCTGGAAATTTGCGTTACATATCATCTGGGAAAATAGGGTATTCACCTACTGCTAATTCTTTTATTGATATAAAAGCATGTTTTATCTTTAAATATCATTTCCATTTGAAATATATGAGTTTAATATGGATTTCTAACAGTTTATTGGATATCTAACACTTGGATGCTTCTTTTCACCTCTTTATTCTAATAGGTTTCTTGATTTTGGCTTGCTTTGTCGGATGGAGAAGAAGCACCAGTTTGCCATGCTTGCTTCCATTGTTCATATAGTAAATGGAGATTGGGCATCTCTTGTGCGTGATTTGACTGAAATGGATGTTGTAAGACCTGGAACTAACATAAGACGTTTCACCATGGTAGCATCCATATCTGGAATATTGTTTGGTCCTCCCATGCGTAGTTATGGTGTTTTCCTTGCATTCACTGCTGACTTTGCTTTCAGTAGATGAGCTTTCTCAAATAATAGGGGTTTGCCTCAGATTTTTATTGCTTGACTGATATTTTATGAATTGATCCAGGACCTGGAAGATGCACTGGGAGAGTTGGAATTTAACAATGGGATGCCAGATGTCAAGTTTAGTCTGGTGAGAATCATGTCTATGTTAGGGTTTCTTATGTGTGAACTGTGTCAGCTGGCTATAGGCGATCTTTTAACTCTGAGTAATAACTTCTCTTCATGACTATCTGTTATTTCAACATTTAACTTTATTCCATGCAGTTCAAATAGTTTTAGAGTTAATGTGTGAATTATGTGTTACAAGAAAGAGGAGCCTGAGCATAGAATGCCTCGCCTGGACGCTACTAGTTTCGTGGGGAATGCAGCTGCTTGCGTATCGTTGAATATTGATTAGGAAAACTAAGAACTGAAGAGCCTGGAATCTAAGTTCTTGTCTTGTAAATGGTTGGATGATTGCTCACGAAACTGGTTGAAATGGCCTTCAGATAACCTTTATATTCATCCCTGTCTAGAATTTTGCTATAAACTATGTTGGTCAAATTTATGTATTTTGGCCAAATTTGTCAGGAATATAAAGATATAACAAACTGTTTTCCAAGTTAAAATGTGATCAGTTACAGATTACAAGGGGCAGATCCATAGAGTTAGGCAAGGCCTTGACAGCCTATAAAATGCATCTGCGGATATTAACTTCTTTAAATTCTTTGTTGCGAATTAATCTGATTATTGAGTACATCTGATCTTTGACATTTCAGATTCATATGAATAATTACTAGATAAATATTGAATTTAATGCTGAGCTGCTGATCCTTATTTCTACATCTAAAGATTGTAGCTATAGCAGGAGATGTGTGTATGATTTCCAGTTTTATCATGTTGGAAATCTTCCATTATATATGCGCAGATCTGATATAATATCTTCTCAAATTAACCTTTATAAGTTGATACTTGAGAATTGCAAGACTGCCTTCTCACTCAATATGCGGTTCCTTGTTTCGCTTTTTTGATTCCTTGTATGATTACTTATCCTGAAGGTACTGGGTAAAATATGGTCTGTAGCACTAAAGTATCATTGCCGCATGCCACCATACTATGTACTTGTCTTGCGGTCTCTGGCATCTTTGGAAGGTAACTTTTCTATCTTTAGAAGAACAATCCTAATTGACAACTCTTTGGGGGCATGCCCCATTTAGTATGCCATTTTTACAGCCTCTGAAAGCTAAAGATGTCAATGATGACATTTTCTGTGTGGAACCTTGAATGTTATCTTATCTTATGTGAATAGTACCACCAGGGTCAGTTATGAGAATGACAAGTTGATGCACCTGGTGATATGAACTTGTCTTTTTGACATTGACTGATCTTGTCCTTCTTTGATGCATCATATGAATATTCTTGATAGAGTGTACAGGCTGGTAAAATGCCTTACCGCTCTGTATCCCAAGTCTTCTAGTTGAAGAGGTGGTCAATTTGATGAGATGAGCATTGTGGCATGTGTACAAAGCGTATGGGCTGATAAGCTGTGCTTCAAACTGCTTCTGGAGTAAACAATTAAATGCTGGGGGAATCTGTAGTCAAGTGTGAATCTGATTCTGTGACACTTTACATCTTGATACATTAATGTTTTCATTGAGAAAGTGCAGCACTGGCATTAACTTGCCAGATTGTGTTATATGGATCAAACAATATTGGTACAGTAAGTCAAGCAAGTTCCTATTCCATAATATTAACACCTCAGTTCCTCATTGAACTAATTTGGGCTGTGGCTGAACTAGTATGGTTCGTAAGGGTTTAAGATTTATAATCTAGTTGTTGATGAAAATAATTTGTGACTGCAAGTATCACTATGAGATTCTTGGCTATCATAACTGTCCTGCATCAGTAGTCAACTGTCCAAGTAGGGTACATTCAGTCAATACCGTATAAAAGCAGAACCCAACTTAACTATACAAAAAGGTAGTCGCTGTAAAAATTCTTTAACTATAATTTAGTTTGTCATGATTATTGAAGAAAAGGATAGGAAAATACAAAGGTGCAAAAATTAAAGCATAAAGTTACTTCATTTTAAGCATAAAAAGATTTTCCTTAACATTTTTCTCATTAAAATTCATGATCCAAACATAGGGTTAAGCTTTGGTTGTGGGGTGATTACAGAAACAATTGACATGTGAATCCATCTGTCATTTGGTTGCAGTTTTAACTGGTGTGCTGAACTTTAGAAATTGATTTTGTGTTAGGAGGGAAAATCTCTGATGAATTGCATGCAGACAAAGTGCGTGGGTATGTCTGTGCTGTTGTGTGTGGTGGGTTAGGGAGGGGGGAGAGAGAGAGAGAGAGTTCCTCCTCGTCATGTTTACATTGTCTGTCTTAACTGCACTCGGTGAGTTGTTTTCCCTCGTCTTGTAGTGAAGAGCTTGAACATAGAGGTGGAGATAAAACTTCAACAGTGACTCGGGAAATTGGTAGGTGATGGGGATTTCTCATCAATTTGGAAGCTGATGCGTGAGGTCATAGAATGAGTCTGGAGGCATAGTCCAAGTGCCCTAGAATCTGGAGAATGATTCAACATGAACTTAATACGATTTTTGCATCAATTATTTTTGGTTGGACAGAATGGGTTTTCGAATGTTAACCAGTGAGATAGAAGAGATGGAATCAAATTGAACTGATATTATTGGAGATAATTGAGAAAGTACATGACTGAGCTTAGTTGGCCCCCATTCAGCTATTCACTCTGAGTCAGCCATACACCCATCTCTTTATAGGAGAGGGAAGTAATAGGTGAACAGGGATTATTGTACTGTAAGTCGTTGCAAAATGATCAAAGGAGGACTGCATAATACGAAGGAGGGCATTATCTTTCTGAACTTTATGCTAGCAATTATATCTGGATTTGGTAGTCCTTATTTTACTGAATCAGATTGAAGAGTGGTTGATGCATATCGATCCTACTTTAATATGAGATTAATGGGCAAATCAAGAATAATTCAGCGGACAAATTTACATAATGGAGGCTTCGGCAGGTTCACTTCCATTTGCCTTGGACATTTATAAACCAAAAGATGGAATTGTTTGCTTTTTGCTTTCACCAATATATATTCATTGACTTCTATGGCTGTAATTTATTTATTATATTTAAATTGCCACTTTCTTAACATTTATTTGATTCCTTTTTCTTTTTCGTAGGATTAGCAATAGCTGTGGATCCAACATTTAAGACTTTTGAAGCTGCATATCCTTATGTTGTCAAGAAGCTTCTTGTAGACAATTCTGCTGCCACAAGGAGAATTTTACATTCGGTACCATATAGATGATCAAATTTGATTTTACTTTCTGCTAATTGTTTCAAATACCTGCACTATGACAAAGCCATGTGACTTGGCTGACGTCTTCCTTATCATGATATTGCTTTTTTCTGTCAAAGATCTTTGTACAGGTTGTGTGCTTGTAAAAATACATTAAAATGATCACGCTATTAACAGTTAATATTTGGAATATATAACTACAGCTTGTGGAATTTTGGGTGTTGGTTTATTTACTTCAGTTTAAATTTCAGGTTGTATTCAATAGAAGAAAAGAATTTCAGTGGCAAAAGCTTGCTGTTTTCTTAAGAGTGGGAGCAACTAGGTATACTACTGTTGACTTCTCAAATGTTGACTTTGAAGAAAACATTTCTTGCATTATTTTGTTTGTTGGCAATTGGCAAGAATAGAATCATGGTCCTCTTAATAAATTGTTTCCCCTTCTCTTTTAGAAACATTTTTCTTTTTTATGGGTTTTTTTTCCCCTTTTTTCCTTTTTTCTTTTTTCTTTTTTCTTTTTTCTTTATTTATTTTTTTTCCCTTCTTTTTCTTTTTAAGTGGATGGAGATTATCTGTCCTTCCCCCACTGCATTTGATCTAAAAACTAGGACTACCATTACGTTGTACAGAAATCCACCAAACGCAATCCTTCTGAATCCACCAATGACCCGTCAGTTTAAATATTTGTACAACTAATGGCAGGTCAAAAAATAAGGAACGTGAATGTCATGGTTCGCGTAATGGGTTTAGTTTCTAATGCCCTCCTACACCCACCCACCCCAACTCAAAATATTTGTCTTTTCTTTTGTAGCCATAGCTGCTCTGCAATTCTCATTTCGCACCTCTCTTTTCTCCATTCTCATCTCCCATCTATGTATTTCTCTCTTTCCCCCACTCTCTCAACTTGTTTCAGAGATAGGATCATGCAAATTACACTTGTCACTCTGTTTATTACATTTTAAGCAAGTTTATAGTTTTAGCTTTCATTGAAAATTGATTTTAAAATCTATGCTTATGTTAAATATTTTGGTATTAAATTTTATATGATAGTTTCCTAAATGTTGGCAAAAGATGAATGCAGTCTTAAGTGTTGACAGTGTTAAAAAGAGTGTTATTTAGATAAATGAAATGAAGGAGTCAACCTGCCAATTTTCCTACAAACATCCCACCCACAATCAACCCGAGCTGCACAGTTTAACAAGATAAAATAGCAGTTGAAGTTCATTATTTTGCAACCCGCTCATGTTGGGTCGGGTTAATTTTTATATATGAACCCACCTGTGCAAACCCCCAACTACCATTTGATTTCCAGGAAAGGGCTGCATTCATTGGAGCTGTCAACTACTCGAACTTCTCTTACTCAATCTTCAAACGAAGTTCCCCATGAGGTGAATCTTGCAAACTTGGCTTTGAGAATTCTACCATCTAAAAATGGTCTCGTCCTGAGAAGACTTTTAATGACTGCGGTGAGTATTTGTTGATCTAGTTTGGCCGTTGAAATTTTGCTTAATATCTTGATGTTGATGGAGTAAGTTTTCTTACAATATCATTAAACGCGTGTGTTTAGTAATGATCTAATGTAAGATTAGGGGGAATTGGTTCTGCTTCTTCAGTAATCAGTTTTTTGCCTTAAAACCGTTTTGTCATTCTGAGCTTGAGACTGAAGCCACTTTCTAACAAACAGGATGGAGCTTCATTGGTCCGAGCACTAGTTTCAAATGAGGCATCCTCTTTCCGCCAACAACTTTGCCAGATTGTTGCTGATATAATGTACCAATGGATGTCTGAAGCTTTAGGGAACATTCTGAACCTCTCCAAATTTAGTTCCCCCGTCCTGGTAGCTACTGGGGTCAACAACACACAAATGTCTTCTACATACGATGAATACGAGTCCATCCTAAAAGATCGTCGACTTAGAGTTATCTTCTTCAAGTCCTTAAATTCTGCTAAAAAAGATCCTATATTATTGTTGAGATTCTGCTGGGCTTCAATCGTCATGTTCTGCATGGCATCTGCTATGGCTTGCCACAGAATATTGGTTTCCATCATTGGAGATTATTTTGGTCGTTTATCGTATAATTCGAAGCAAATTGCAATAACTGCTTAAGTGTTTCAGAAGACTCTGCTTCAAGACAATCTGGGAGGGACAACAATCTGCTAAATCGACAGGTTTGAGCAAAATTGATCTTTGCACATGTAGTGATTATTAATAATGTTAGAAAGTGCTTGAATCTTAATCCGCCTTGAACTGGCATACATCAGTACATTTCTTCGCATAGGAGTTAGCAATATAGTGGCACCTGCATAGATTGTCATATAGTTAGTTGGAACATTGTACATATGACTTACGTATAAGGATGCCTACTTCAATTCTAAATTTGAGTTTGTCATTTTGTTGACTCCTTTATTATGTAAATGGTCAATTCAAAAAATAATTTTATTTTTATGCTCCCAAAATAGGAGGGCACGCTATATTTAGTAATATTTTTTGTTTTAGTATAATTTAACTGGTGACGTGTAAAAAGAAAATAACATGACCCAATAAATTAAAAAGAATAATATTACACTGAAATACTACTAGTTTTTAACCAATGGATTAGGGAAATAATTTTAGGCCGTTTATTTTAATGGTACTTATCATAAACAAATCTATAATTTAGTTGATCTGTAAGTTGAGATAATAGCACACATCAATTTATTCTACTTATTACCTTAAATTGAATTATGGAATTAATCTGTCATTCTAAGTATGGTATATGAATGGTAGTCTATTTTCATATTAAGAAAATATATCCAATCAACAAATAAATAGAAGATCCATTTCAAAAGTAAAAATTATTGTGTAGTAACTGAAATCAAAATGAGTCAACTAACACACACATGAAGAACCGGGGCGCATCTATTGTTCGAAAGAGAGACGTAATGCTGAAGTAGCGTTAATATTTAGTTAATTCAATTATTATTCTCACTGTATTGTGATTATTCAATTAATTACTCTTTTAAAGTTCACAATCTAATACTAAAACATGTAAAAATGGTTAAAATAGGTACTTCTGAACATGTTTTGTGAACCTCTCTCATAAATTTATTTGATTTGACCTTGACCCTTTTCTCATCTTTCATGTAATGATGCATTAAGACATCAATCAAAGCTTTAGTTTCAATCATTTTAATAAACTAATATTATGAGTTTTTACTTGTTCAAATGTTAAGTAGGATGAATTACACCTCTGTCCCTGAGCTTTGGAGTAATTATCAAAAAATTCTCATTATTTGAAAAATTAAATTTACCCCCCGAATTTTCAAACTAAAATGCAATGCTAACAGAAAAGTGTGAAATGACCAAAATGCGCTGTAGTTAAAAATTAAAAAAATAAAAAATGAAAAAACTAATAGAAATATTAAAAGATAAAAATACCTTTGAACCTATTTGTAATATTTTTGAATTTATGAAGGTTTATTTGATATATTTTTACCACCACCAATTTTTTAAAAATTTAAATTTATAACCTTAGATAATATATTTCTATTAGTTTTGAGTTGCATAGTAAAACTTGTTGGCGAAATGAGCCACATCAAGAGCATTCCATTGCACCTCTCCATATTTAACTTGGTTTCTCCCACACCAGTTACACCAGCAACATGTCAAGAAAAATTCAAAACTCAACTTATCCAAGCCATCTTTAACCTTCTGGAACCATTCAAAAGCAGAAACAACGGGGTAATGAAGAGCAAACCATGGCAAGTTAGACAATGCCAAAGTTTGCCTTGCAAAATGACAGTGCAACGGAACATGAATCGTATCTTCCTCAAAATTAGAACAATCATCACAGCAAGGATTATGACAGATTTTTTTATGATACAACGCTGCACCAGTGGGGAGGAAATCCCTTGCTACCCTCCATGCAAACTGTCGGACTCTGAGGGGAACATTAAGCTGCTAGAGAAAGTGAAAATCCAGAGATGCAGCAGAGCTACTACCACCTCGAGATGACTCAGCAGTTCTTTGTCTAATAGTAACAGCAAGATGATATGCTGTCTTCACAATGAAAAGTCCAGAACGAGAGTAATGCCATACTAACACATCCGGGCATATGTCGCTGGCCAAAGGGATAGATAGAATGGCTGCACCATCCTCCGCAGTGAAAATCTCCTTCACCAAATCCTAACACTAACACCATTCCCTAGTTGTGGTATCAATCAATTGACTCACAACAGCATCTGGATGTAGGACTTTCGAAGGAGAAAAAAATCCTCAAAGGCTGTTGAGGAAGCCATTTATCACGCCATATACGGACTTGAGTACCATTACCAATACCCCAATGCAACCCTTCATGAAGAAGTGGCTAGGCAGCCCAAATGCCTCTCCATGAAAATGATGGTTGAGAGCCTAACAAAGCATGAATGACCTCACAATCAGGAAAATATTTGGCTTTGCATACTTTATAGAATACTGAATGAGGTCCTGCGAGTATACGGCTAGATGCCAACCTTGTATAGCCAGGAGAGACAAGTTGAATAATCGCAAATCTCGGAATCCCATGCCCCCTGCAGAGGATAAAATTTTTTCACTCCAACTACTAATACGAGTCTATATTTTATTCCGAATATATGCGAAAATAGCCTTTTAGATTTTCCAATCATAGTATAGGAAGACCCAAATATTTATCATGCCTTTGTACAACTGCCATACCAAGAATTGCCTGAATCCGAAGTCTGCCTAACTGAGACGTATTTTAGCCGATGATTTCCCTAGATTGATATGATGTCCTGACACTTGTTCATATATAGCTAAAACATCTCTAATGTGAGAAGCAGCTCTCTCTGTAGCTTCACAAAATAATAGCGTGTCATCTAAAAAAATATATGGTAAATCCTCGGGGCAGACCGACTATCAGCCAAACCAACAATAAGGTTCTCAGCTTCCTTCTTTCTAATAAGAGCACTGAGTACTTCATTACAAAATAGAAAGAGATAAGGTGAAAATGGATCACCTTGTCGCAATCCTCGCTGTAGGATGAAATATCCAAATTAATTTGTATCCATTGAGAATAAGAGAGTTGACACAAAGCCATGATAAGGTCCACAAATCTAGGAGCAAAGCTGAGTCTCATTAAAACTTTTTGTAAGAACATCCATTCCACTTTGTCATATGCCTTACTCATGTCAAGTTTAATTGCCACTTTGCCAACCTCGCTGCGTCCAGCCTTCTTAATATAATTATTAACTTCAAACGCCACTAAGACATTGTCGGTTATGAGTCGAGATGGAACACAGGCAGACTGAGATTCAACAATAACAGCATTCATAAAAGGTTTCAATCTATTGGCAAGAACCTTAGATACTATTCTATATGCCACATTACATAGGCTAATTGGATGAAGTTGATTAATAAATTCAGCTTTACTGACCTTAGGAATAAGGACAATGTGGGTGTGATTGTGCTGAGAAAGACTTCCTCCTCCATGTAAGAATCCCAAAACAAAACTTATAACATCAGGCTCCACAATATGCCAGAGACTCTGATAAAAGATTGGCGGCAGACCATCTGGACCAGGTGCTTTTAATGGTGCCATCTGGGAAATTGCAGTTTTCACTTCATTAGCAGCAAACTGCTCAAGTAATCTAGAATTTATGTTAGCATCAACTTTGAGAGGCAAGCAATCAAGAACATAATCTATATACTCTGCAGAAGGCCTAGAAGATGTGAATAATGTATTAAAATAAGAGAGGATGACAGATTCCATCTTGATTCGATCATGATTCCAAACTCCTGATGTATTGCGCAGACTCTTATTTCGGTATCTCGATCGCCTTCTTTCATCCAGTGAGTCTAGGAATGTTGATGCCACAATGTCTCCTCTTTGTCAAGTAAGCTTTCAAACTCCTCAAACAATGTCGAAATTAAGAAATTGCCATAAAAGAATTAATACAGCACAATAATTGACTGGGTATATGATTATCAAATTAAGAGCTTAAACTAAGGAATTGTTATATCAAACAAATGAAAGAAACAATACCATTTTAAATGTAACTTATGAAAATTGACGATTTAACCTATATATAGTTGAATTATATAAAAATTTATGATGTCGTAGAGTATAATTTGTAATAATAAAATGGACACATATCCACAAATATAATTAGATAAATGATTAGGAATAAGTTATCTTAAATTAAAAAATTGTCACATAAAATAAATGATCTCACAATTTTAATAGGAGTTTTGAATCTGCATATTTTGAAATTAAACAAAAATTAAATAAGTAAGCTTAGATTAAAGAATTATTACGTCAAGAAAATTAAGATAGGGCAATTTTAGTAGGAATTTTTATCTAGACGTTGTAGAATTAAACAATTTTTTTAGTAATGAATGAAATAAATGATTATTAGATTAAGTTAGCTTAAATAAATACATTATTTCATAAAAACACAAAGTAATGACACAATTTTTAGCAATCTAAAGATTTGATCTACTTCTTGTGAAATTAAATAATACATTCCATTTATAGATATAAACATATTGTTGTGGATATTATGTGATTTATGTTAAAATATAAAAATAAAATTTTATTATCATGATAAAAATAAATATGTAAAATTATAATAAATCAAACAATAAATCAAATAGCACAAAAGATAGAGAAAATTCAATTGGGTCAATGGAAAGTCACCATACTTATAAGTATTCTAAAGCAATGATTACCCCATATATGGCGATGCTAGCGATTGATCATGACTTCAAGACAAAACCCCAATAGCTCTCAACAGTGTCTCATCATGTGCACAATCATGAGAAAACTAGGAATCAATCTTGATTAGGTTGAAAGTCGTTTATAGTGAAAAGGGTGGTGTTTGGACTAATTCAACCAGGGCGGTCGAATAATCCAATTGTTATATCTCTCGAGGTTTGAGATCTGCAACAACAATACACATTAAACTAGCCGAGGCGCTACCGACGGAGGCACTCTGATGCTCAAGTTAGTTCTGGTCAAAAGAGGATAATCGAGCAAAATATTAAGAGCTTATGGTGTATTTGGCATTCCTTGGAGCGTAGCTGGCTACGAGGTATTTATAGCCTTTTACTGGTGTGTAATATGTCGAAGGTGCTCCTGTCAAGTGTAGTGGGCTTTAGTCCTTACCAAGAGGTTAATGGTTATTTTAGATCTCAGTATTATTCTAGGTGGCATCATCTCTTATTTTTCAGGATGAATAGTACTTTGAGTAAGCACCTCCCTATCAAAAATAGTGATAAGGTAGGTGGCAGAAACTGTACCGACTGTCACGCGCCATTAATGTGGAGGCGTGCTGTTTGTCAGAACATTAAATGCGTTGAGGGTATGAGTCAGATGGGGTGGTTGACCTAAGAGATGGTTGAACATGCTAAAAGGCTTGAAGCTTCTTGTCGAATGCAGTTGAGTACAACATGCTCGACCATAGGGTTATTGTTGACTGATCTAGCCCATCTGGTTCTAAAACTGATGTTGGGCCGTGCATGTTAAGTAGGCCTACTATAGGCTTGTTGGGCTATCCCATATCATGAGCCTCCCTACTCACAGTTCTGGTTGAGCCTGTTGACGAGTAAAGATAGGGAGTAGATAACTGAAAAACTATTACAGCGATTGCAGCGGTTATGTGCATTCGACAAGGGTTCTATCAACTCGAACGAGGTTTTTAAATATTCAATCAAGATTTTTGAATTTTAGACTAGAGTTTTTGAATTCTCAACCAAGGTTCGTGGTAGTTTTTTTGCATTTAGTACGCCGGTTACTTCATAGAATACGAAGCATGAGGGGTTGGGATGTAATTATTACTACCACTTAGGTTCCTGCACCTAAATGTCCATAAATATGTGGGATAGAGGTATCCATTTGCATTTTTACTGAAATCGTATCTGGTTGAGTTCCTACTTTTGAAGTTCTCCAAATATTTCCTGCACTAAAAGTTTGTAGGATATCTACTGTAAGTTGCTTTGCCTATTTTACCTTTTTTTCATTTTCTTTTGCAAAAATGTCTAGTAGTTTAGATAGCGAGGACACTAGGTTTGAGGGTGTACTATTTTAGGAGGAAACTGGGGTTAGAAGTGCATTTGAAACAACCCGTAAGAGTGGATTAGATAGCTTGTCGAGTGATAGCTTGAGTTTAAGCAGCTTAAGTAGTTTGAGCACAAAAAGGGCTATGTCTAGGGACTAAGCTAGCCTGAGTGATTTTTCTGCATTCTGAGGTCGATTATTTACACCAAACCACTATACAGAATATCTGTATAGTGGATGCATAATAGTGTTCAAGAAAAGGTTGAGATGCAGTCTTAAGTTTCCTCTTGCACAAGCAATAGTCGATCTTCTGGTGGGTCTAGAAGTCTGTATAACCCAAGTGCTTCCCAACTATTTCGCAACCCTTTATAGTTTTGCTGTGTTGATGTATCTGTACAACGAACTTGCCTTCTTTGCTAATTTTTCAAATTTATTCCATTTACCTATGTCGCGGAAGTTGGGTAGTACAAAAGAGTTCGACTTCTATTACTTAACAACTCGATCCTATTGAAATTCTTAGTATCCCCTGCTTCTTCGTATGGCCAAGAGTGGAAAAAATATTTTTTCTATGTTCGAGGGCCAAGGAATTTTGCCATTCCAAGGGATTAGTGGAGGGGGCCTATGTAGATACCGAGAAACCAGACACCTAGTTGGCCTAACACCTTTATCAGGGATCTGGTCAAATTAGGCATATGGAAGCCTTAGTTTTGACTGAAAAAAATGGTGTCTAATGTTGGCTGGCTTATTACCAGCTATACTCGACTTGCTCGCATGCAATTGACTAGATAGAGATTCTTGTCGATTATGTTAATTGTGATTATTGTTCTTTCTGCTCGATTCTAATGTCGGTTATTCTGTCTGTGTTTAATGATCGAGAAACGATAATGGCCAAAAGCTAAGCCAAAGCTCAAGCTATGGCTTTGAGAAATGAAAAAGTTATTAAGTGGCCACTGCTCGATGAAAGGCTTCCGTTACAGAGCCATCTATAGAGCCTGCCACCTTCACATGATTGACATCCATTCTTACATCACAAATCAAAGAAGTGCTCAAGCCCCAATCTACTTGATGAGAAGGACCCCATGCAAAGCGGCCCCACGGGTTGGGGCAAAAGGTAGATAATTGAGTAGGGAAGCTCGATGCCAAAGAAGACAACAGGTGACAAGGGAAAATAGAAAGCAGTAATAGACTACGACTTGTTTGGAAAATATGGTGATAGGGTGCTATTTCAACTTCCTTAATTGCCATCCCCCAGCTTTGGGTCTGACCCCAGTAATGAAGTGATTAATTTGACCTCCATCTTACAAGAAGAAATGACGGGCGGTAATGCCCTAAAGTGGATGACCTCTGGGCTTTTCTTGTCTAACCAACATAAACTGATGGGCCTGAGTCAAGTCGGGGCTCTAAAGGCACTAGCCTACCACTGTAACATGGTTATTACGAGGTTAACATTTTCTCATTGAATTTCTTTTTTGTAGTTGTACTATGGACTGACATTCTCACGTTACAGATAGGCCAAATGGGCTACAACATCTTTTGTCGATCAGAGCTAGCATTGGCTGAATAAGAGAAGCTGTAAAGAGGAGAGGATATAGAAACTCTCAAGGTGCAACTCAAGTCCTCCTAACTTTAGGTTGACCAGCTCATCAAATAAGTGGCTGAGCTCAAAGAACAATTAAAATCCAAAGATCAGCAACTGGTCCAGGTAGTCGAGGAAATGAGCTGTATGGCTCAATAATCAAAATAGCTCATTTGGATCTGCAGGTGAGCTATACCTCTAGTGGAGCGAAAGATCACGTAGAGGCCACCGAGAAGAAGTGGGAGACCTTTACTCAACACCTCCCCATAATGCAGCGCGAGGTAGTGGAATAGTTTATCTTCAGCTCAACCTTTCAGGATGCGAGCATGATCATGTCACTTGACTATACTCATGAGGTATTCCACAGGGGTATAAAGTAGCTTGAGTGCCTAGTTATGCTTTTTGGCTTAATAACAAGAACAAAATAAATCATGTGCTGAATGATAATCTGTAACCTTATCCTAACCTCGATAAGGGTAGGGTTGATCAGGCCTGGGAGAAGCACACTGTGACCCATGCACCCGATAAGCCTTTAACTGAAGCTCAAAAAAAGAAGACTGAGGTCGATACGAGGTTGGAGCAATTAGCTGATGAATTTACATTTGCTGAGGACCTTGTTGTCTACCTTAGGGAAGAACAAGTTGACATGGCACAGTATTTGTTGCATTCAACTAACTTTATGAGTGATGTCATAGGGCCTTCCCAACCACCCCAAGCCATTTTTCCTCTTGCTTACGCACTGTTGGAGCCCAACTTAAACTGGGCAAAGGGCAACCAAGCAGGGTCTAAATAGAGTTAACCTTGAAGCTTGTTGTTGCATTGGTCTTTTCTGCTTTTGTGTTTTTTTTATTTTTTATTTTTTGTAGAATTGTAACCAACTTCTTAATGAATGAATGATGTTTTTCATATCAATTTTGTTGAATGAAAGAAATCTCTTGAACCTCATCAAATGAACTTTATTATTGCAATAGTATGGGGAATATTTGAGAAAACAGTTGGTTATCACAATAATTATCAGGAAAATCCAACAATGACGTTGTCGATTTTATTTAATGTTGACTGATGCCTGGTTTTGTCAAAATGTGCTTAGTAATTTATTTTTCACGACTGTGTGGTTGATTCTCATTGTTGTATAGTTGACTTATTGATTGACTACTTGGTCAGTTTTTGATTTGGGCTAAAAAGCCTTAGGTTTGCAGCTTGTAGCTGCTTAGGACGCCATGGTCGGTTAAGTTTTGAAAACTAATTGAGTAGCATGAAATTGTTTCTTTGTTGACTACAGGGTCGATGTAAGGTGGCAGTATTAGTTGCTCATTCATCGACTGTGGGGTCGACAAGGCCCTTAAGTGGTAGCACAAGACTGCTAGTTCATCGACTATGGGGTCAATTGGGAACTTTGTGGCTGTATGAAGCTGTTTATTGGTTGATGACATGGTCAACTTTGATCTTGAGTGACAGCGAGGGCCTGCTTATTCATAGACTATAGGGTCGACTAGGAACTTTGCAGCAGCATGAAGCTATTTATTGGTCAACTGTGAGAGGCTGCTTACTCATTGACTATGGGTCGACTAGGAACTTTATGGTGGCATGAAGCAGCTTATTAGTTGACTGCAGGGTCGACTTTAATCTTGATGCTTGCTAGATATGATTATGACAATATCTGCAAATGGTAATGGTATTGTTGGAACTTTATTCAAGTCAGAGAATACAAGGACGATTATAATATAATTTCAAATGTAGAATTTTCTTAGGTTGATGGCGTTCCAAAGGTGAAGGAGTTCCTCTCTTTCCATATTAGCGAGTCTATAGGTATTGTGCTTTGATGCTTTGATAATAGTGTATTGTTCTTTTAATTTTGAGTCGAGCTTGCCAATATTCTTGGAGACTTTCGCCTTTTTGAGAGTGAGGTCTCCGATCTTAAAATGGCATGGCTTGACTCATTTGTTATAGTTTTTGGCCATCCTCGACTTGTAGTGCTGTATCGTGTTATACGTTTCTTGCTTGCACTCATCGATAGTCTCAAGGTTGAGCTTTTCTCTGATGTATTTTTAAGCGGATGGAAGTGAATAACTCAAGCCGTGTGTTGAATGATCTCTAAGGGGATCACTGCCTTAGACCTATAGATGAGACTATAAAGGCTATGACCTATGGGTGTTTGAGGGGTTATCCTATACGCCCATAGCACTCCGAGGAGGTCGTCTGCCCAGTTCAAGCCAGTATTCTGTATTTTGGCTTTCAGATGGTCAAGAATCATTCTATTGGTTGCCTCCATCTAGCTGTTCGATTGAGGATTGCCTATTGAAGTAAAGTGTTGGGCGATTCCCAAGTCTTCACACCAACCTTTAGTACCCTTGAGTGCTATTATCTGAAATAAGGAGCTTGGGCAGACCAAAATGGTAGATGATGTTCTTTCAGATGAAACTCTTAATGGTTGCATCTGTTATCTTAGAAACATCCTCAACTTAGACCTATTTAGTAAAGTACTCGACCGCATCGATTATGAATTTTCACTGTCTAGTTAACCTTGGTAGTAAGCCCAAAATATTGATGTCCCGCTGGTCGAAAGGCCAAGATATTTGGACATTGATCATTAGTGTTGTGGGTTGGTATGGAAAATTTGAATAGACCAGCATGATGTACATTTCTATGTAAAATCTGTCGAGTCGTTTAACAATGTTTGCCAAAAGTATCCATACCTAATTATTTTGTGGGCTAGGGATCTTTCTCCGAAATGGTTGCCATACATATATGCATAAATGTCCTGTAATACCTCTAGAGCCTAGTCAGGATCCAGACACCTCAGGGGGGTTTAGAAATTGACCTCTTGTACAACTGATTGTGCTTATCGAGCATAAACTTAGCAGCTTGACCTTGAAGGTATTGAGTCTCATTTATGTCCTCGGGGATGGTACCCTAGCTTAGGTAAAGTTTGATTGGGTCCTGCTAAGAAAGTATAATTCCCTTAATGCTTGCTATCAAATTCTTCTCGAAGGGTTCAATCGATGGCCTATCAGCAACCAAAAATGTGATCTTTTATCTCTCGACCTTCTGGTTGAACTTGTAAATTTTAACAGGGAATCTGCCTACTCGTTCTCAGATTGAAATACCTAATTGAGGGTGAACCTTTTGAATGACTGTTGCAACTTTCTCACCTTGGCCAGGTACCGGCTCATCATTGAGTCCGTAGCTTCAAAATTTCCATCAATCTACTTAGCCATTAGCTGGGAGTCTGTAATGGTAACCAAGTGCTTGACACCCCGATCGAGTGCCATTCTCATTCCAGTGAGAAGGGCTTCATACTTTACCTCATTATTTGTAACTGCATAGTCCAATTTTATTGCAAAATTGTATTCCTCTATAGCTGGGGAATAGAGAGCAACCCCCACTTCTCTTCTAGATGTAGTCGATGATCCATCGACATACAAAGTCCAAACAAGAGAGGCTTTGCAATTCTTCTTAGGCAAGCCAACTCGCTCGATGATGAAGTCAGCCAGAACTTATGCTTTGATGGCGGTTCTTAGCTGAAAGGTGATGTCGAAGTCTCCCAACTCGATAGCCCATTTGGTCAGTCGTATGAATGTGTCAGGCTTCAACAACAGTTGTTTTAGCAGTTGGTTAGTTAGCACTATAATGGCATGAGACTAGTAGTACAGACGCAGCTTTTGAGCCATGGTGATTGTACCAAGGCAAATTTCTCGATCTCCAAGTAATTATACTCCAGTTCTTAGAGTAACTTACGATAATAATAGACTGGTTGATGGCTGCCGTCTCTAGTTGAGACCAAGCCTAAGCTGATTGATGTTTCAAAGACTGTCAAATATATTTGAAGAACTTCTCCCAGTTTAGGTTTTGCAAGCATGGGGGCGAGGACAAGTACTGCTTCAACTCAATCAGCACTCGATCACATTGTTCACTTTACTAGAAATCTAATTTCTTAGCATTTCTGAGAATTTTGAAGAAAGGTAAACTCTTGTTGACTAATCTTGCAATGAATCTGCCTAAGGCAACAATCCTCACAACTAGCCTTTGAACGTCTCCAACTGTTCGTGGAGGAGTGATATCGAAAACGACCTAAATTTTCTATGGGTTTGCCTAAATGCCTCATTGACTGACCATGTAACCCAAAAATTTACCTCTATAAACCCCAAATGTACACTTGTTTGGATTCAGTTTCAGATCAAATGCTCTCAGAATTGCAAAGGTATGATCGAGGCTGAGTAAGTGGTCTTGAGCTTTTTTTATCTTTATAATCATATCATCGACGTATACCTCTATCAACTTTCCAATTTCATTTTTGAACATAAAGTTGACCAGCCTTTGGTAAGTTGCTTTAGCATTTTTCAATCCAAAAGACATGACTAAAATGCAATAGACCCCATTAGGAACAATAAAGAAAGTTTTATCCCTATCCTTGGGAGCCATAAAATTTTGATGGTAATCATGAAATGCATCCATCGTGCTTAACAACTCACAACCAATAGTTGAATCAACTAATAAATCTATCTGAGGTAGGGGTAAGGATCTTTAGGGCACACTTTATTTAAATGTATAAAATCGTTACACATTTGTCATTACCCTTTATTCTTTAGGATGAGTAACATTATAAAGCCAAGAAGAATATTGAGTTTCTATAATATAACCTACATTTGGGAGTTTTTTGACCTCGTTCTTGATGATCTGAGTCCTTTTGGCATTAAATATTCTCGTCTTCTGTATAATCAATTTATATAAGAGATCGACATTAAGACAATGCATGATCACATTGGGGTTGATTCCCTAGAGGTCGAATGCTTTTCATGCAAAGACGTTAATATTCCTCCTTAGGAAGTTGACCATAAGACATTTCAATTGGGGGCCCATATCTATTCCTATTCGGTTTGTCTTATTGTGGTTCCTCTGTTCAAGCTTGATGGTTTTAAATTCCCCAACGGGCTCCACCCTAGCATTTTTTGACTTTCTCTTCTTATTGGCTTGGGTCTCCTCGGGTTTTACTACAGAAGCCTTCCTCAAGATCTTCAACTGTGGTCGAGTTTTCTGTTTGCTTGACTCGATTAAGATGTTGTAACACCTCCAAGTTTCATTTATGTTGCACAACAGCTCCCCTATGCCCGTTGGGGTCAGAAATTTGATCTTTATATGGTAGGTTAACATAATGGTGCAAAAATCATTGAGAGCTGGTTAACCTATTATAATATTGTAAGTGAATGGGGTATCAACCTCCAGATAGTTCACCATCAAAGTTCTCCTTCAAGGAGCCTCCCCAAATGATGTCAATAGGTTAATACATCCCTTCGAAATGATTTTTAACCCCCCAAATTTAACCAAAGGGGTTTGCATAGGTTCAAATTTTAGCTGGTCCATATTTATTCTTTTTAAGGTAGAGAGAAAAATAATGTTGGTTGAGCTACCATTATTAATCAGGACCTTGCGTACTTTGAAGTTGGCAATCTCAACAGAGACTACCATAGGATAATCTATTTTATGGTTGATATTCTTGCCCTTGAGGTAGGCTAAGTAGCTGTCAGTGAATGAGATAGGCTTACGCTCATCGATAGGTGGAATGTTGTTTCGATGGACGAGGATTTAGTTGACTCCAGCATCCTTTGGGTTTGCCTTTAGGGAAATTTTGAGTCCTCCCTAGTGGGACCTCCCACGATCATGTCAATCACTCTTCGAATGGGCAAGTGATCCTTATGGGTGAGTTTATTTCCTTTGTCCTCTCTTTTAGGGCTAATCGACCTTTCTCTATGGGGAGTCCAGTTAGTTTTGCCCTCTTCGACTTGCACGTTCACGATTATATATTTCTTGAGATGGTTCTGTCTAATTAGCCTCTCAATAAAGGTTGAAGCGTTCATCATATCATACCTATTTTGTTTGTGGAAGTGGCAATATTTTTTGAATTTTTTTATTACCTCAATCTTCATCAGTTTTCTCAATTTTTTGAGAAGATTATCATGTTGAATGGCATGCAAGACCTCTCTTCTTGAAATGTACACGGGTGTGTAGTCGTGGAAACATTTTATTGGAGATTGACCTCTTTCTCTATGCTTTTGGTTATCTCTTTCATTTTTCTTTTTGTCAATCTTAGAGGATCTGAACTTGAGCTTGTTTATCTCCTCTTGGGTCATGTATCTCTTTTCCATGTCAAGCAGTTCCTCCATCAACTTGGGGGCATTCACGCACCAATGCATTGGCGCATTCCTTATATTTGAGCCCCAAGATAGTATGTTAATCAAGAATTCAATCATAGGATTATCTATCTTGAGGACTTTCATGTTGAACCTCGTAAAGAAGTCGTGGAGGGATTTTCCCTCACTTTGTTTAATGATATAGAGGTGGTTGTTGGAAAGTTTTGCTTTTTTCCTGTTGGCAAATTAGTGCAAAAATTTGTCACATAGCTGGTCGTAAGAGTATATTAACAAAGGCTCGAGCTTCACAAACCAATCAAGCGCAATGCCCTAAAAAGTGGTTACCAGCATCCTGGCATGGATATATTCATTATGTTTGTGTAGCTATATCATTTGCTCAAACTACATCAAGTGCTTGTTAGGACCCGTCGAGCCATCATATCTTGACAGCCCAATTAGGACTTTAGCGTCGATAGCAATCTGCTCTTTGATAATCTCTTAGATGAAGGGGGAGCCTTTTTCCTGATGAAACCTCTGAGAGCCCTCTAGATTAGGCACTCTATCTATGTTTCTGCTTGAGATCTCATTGAGGCACCTATTTAGCTATGGGACATGATTGGAAACTTCTTCCTATTCCTCCGAATTAGCCTGAGTGGCATTTTGATTGAGATATGGCCTTGCGTGCTCAGCCTTATCACACTGTTGGGCTCAAATGGGCTGGGCCGCAAGGTTTGCAGATTCTTCCATATCCCCATGGTAGTCACGCCTAGAACATTTGACCTTTTTACCCTACGGGGCTCGATTAGGTTAAATGTGATCAATGGAGTTGGCGATCTCCTCCCCTAACTCTGGTTGCCTCTTTTTCTCCTGGGGGCATCTGGGACTTGTTTCACGTCGAGTTGGTGGCTGCCTGGATTCTTGGCAACCACGACTATCCTTAGAGGACTTTTCTTCTGGCAAAAGCAGTTGTGGGGTGGCACTACCAACTAAAGCGGGCATAATGGTGTGCCTATTTAGTGCAGTAGACAATTGGGTTGAGATTTGAGCAGAGATTTGCTCACTTATTAGCTGCATCAACTGGGGCATAGTTAATGTCACAACTTACTTTTGATGGGCATTGGGGCCTGGAGCAAATGCACCTTGCTGGGGCGGAGGGGGAGGTAGAGGCGTGGACCTCCTATTATTCTTCCTTTCTAATGTGGCTCTACGTGTGTTCACCATTTTTTCTTTGCAATCTCAAGGTTTCCCACAGACGGCACCAAAAATGATGAGGTTGAAATTTGTTTATAGCGAAAAAGGTGGTGTTTGGGCTTACTCAACTAGGGAGGTCGAATGATCCAATTGTTATATCTCTCAAGGTATGAGATTTGCATTAATAACACAAGTTAAACTAGTCGAGGTGCCCCTAATAAAAGCACTATATTGCTCAAGTTAGTTCTAATCGAAAGAGGATAATCGAGTAGAATAATAAGAGCTTATTATGTATTTAGCATTACCTGGAGCGTGGCTGGCTATGAGGTATTTATAGTCTTTTCCTAGTGTGTAATATGTCGAAGGTGCCCCCATCAAGTATAGTGGGCTTTAGTCCTTTTTAGGAGGTTAATGGTCATTCTAGATCTTAGTATTATTCTAGATGGCATCATCTCCTATTTTTCAGGATGAATAGTACTCTAAGTAGGCACCTTCATGTCAAAGATAATGATAGGATAGGTGGTAGAGTTGGTGGCAGACTGTATCGATTGTCACGCGCCATTAATATAGAGGCGTGCTGCTTGTCAGAATATTAAATGTAATGAGGGTATGAATCAACATCGGCGTGAGCATCCTGATTGATTATTATTGAACAAATGGGGTAGTCAACCAGAGAGATGGTTGAACAGGTTGAAAGGCTTGAAGCCTTTTGTTGAATGCGGTTGAGTACAATATGCTCGACCATGGGGTTGTTGTCAACTGGTCTAGATTATCTAGGCCCAGAACTGATGTTGGGCCATGCATGTTAAGTGGGCCTACTGTGGCCTGTTGGACTATCCCATATCAAGCCTATAGTCTCATTATTAAAAAACATAAAAAGTCTTATGGGAGAATAAAGTGAAAGACTCTAAAAATATACCAAAACATTATTCCAAATGAAAAAGTAGGGAAAGATTTGACCATTATGAATAATTTAGTGGCCTAATAAAAACTAATAAAATCATAATAAACCCAATAATAAGTAGGTCATATGAATACAAAGAAAATACAGCCTACCCCCCTATGAAAATCGAAATTGCCACAAAACTGCCTATATAAAAAAATTGAGTCTAATTGATACGATGTGTTTTGTCAAAATTGCCACCATACCCCCAAATAGTGGTCATGCGCTGAGTGCGTGGGTAGGAATAGCAATTTTTCCTATAAATTATCTAAAATGCCCTCCAAGGGTTTAGTTGGCCTTTTTTCAATCTAAAGTTTAAAAACTTTTATTTTAACTTTATCTTTTTCCACTTCTTTCCTAAAAAATTTCCTTTCTCTCTTCTTTCTATATTTTTCTCTCTGACAATATGCTAATTTTTTTTTAAAAAAGAAGACCTAAAAGCACCCCATATTAAAAAAAAAGGCCATATGCAACTTTTTAAATTTAATAAAGGCCATTAGACCACACTATGCATCAATGTATTTTGTAATTTCAGTCCCCATGCAAACACCATGCAAATGTATGGCAAATTTTATAGAATATATTCATAGTATACAATAATTAATGTACATTATCCCTTGGAAGGAACAAAAGACGAATAAGGAGATATTAAGGATATAACTTGGACCACTTTACAAACTTAATATATAACTCTTCCTTCATTTGATAATATGGTGTATTTACATACATAAGTAATAGGACTCAATGAATGTCTTCCTGTAAATAAAAGGAATCAATTTGCAACCACACCCTTAACAACATCTGCAACCACAACATCATAAACTTTATCCTTAGTAGCTTGGTCATCACCAGCGGGTGTTTCATTCTTTGCATCATGATCTACAGCACACTTATAATCCTTGCTTTAATATTTTGGCCATCAACAGCAGGTGGAGCATTCTCTACTTCTTCAACTACAACATCCTAAACACCAATGAATATCCTCATCCAAATTTCAAAGCCAATATATAGATAATCCATAAAACCTTGCAATTCATAAAATCAAATCATGATATTTGTCACTACAGTAAGCAAAAGAATGACTTTGAACAAAAAGGGCTATAGTACCCCTATGACATTCTAACATTTGTATACTAATACCTCATACAATAACAATGGGTCTTAATAACCCATGTAGTTTTAAATAACGATATTGGACCTTATTACCCCCATGCTAACTCACTAACAATCATATTAGATTTATGGGCCATAATACCCCTATGTCAGAATATAGTACAAAAAAAAAAGGCAGACAAACCCCAAGTGTTATACAAAATAAAGTTAACAACAATCATCTTTTAACTAACATCAAAATAGTTTGAATTCTATGACTAGTTTCTTCATGAGTCACCCAAAAAAGTGTATTCAATCAGAGGCCTTAATAAACTTGTAAGAGTAATGAATAGCAAATCCCACAATCATTGAACCTATTCTTAATCTGCTCATATTTCAATTGGCAAAAGAAAGAAGGGTTCTAAATGAATTTTTGGTTTCAACTGCTTTCTCTCTAGCAAAGTATGAAGAAATGGAGAGAAAATAGTGAAATTCACTGTGATTTTCATGGTGGTGGTTTGTTTTTGTCGTTGCTACTGTTGTTAGGTAAGAATAGGGAAGACAATAAAATAGAAACAGTCAACCATTTTTGTGATGGGTTGAGTCAATCCCCTATATAAATAAAAAGGGCTATGTAACCTCCCTTGTATAAAATGAAAGGGCCACACATTTTTTTCCTTTCTTACATTACACTCAACCAACTAAGAGAGTAAGGGAGAAGAGGCAAAGATAGAGGTTTTGGTAGGCAACAACTTGATCTGCAAATTTCTTGCCACTTATAGTCTTATATATAATTGATTGTTAAGTTTTATTGTAGCATTAAACTTTTAAATTTGTTCAATTATGGAGATTTTCAAAAAGAAAAGAAAAAAATACAACCCATAAACACCTAACATGTGCTAGTTTGAAAAATACAAGAAAAAATGGAAACAAACATACCTGGAATGGGTAGTACGATGATAATTCTTCATAGGTCATGAATGTCTTCGATCAAAGATGATTTATTCACAATAAAATGTTGAAAAATAACTTGGCTTGTGTTGGGTGAAAGTTTCTTTCTTTTTTTTTTTTCCTTCTAAGAGTTGAAAGAGGGTTTTTTTTTTTGGATTTGTTGGATTTTGAGTGTCATGTTTCTTTTTTCCCATCCAAATGTATGACAAGGCAATAGAGGGAAACTTGCAGCAGAGCCTAAAATCCTCTTCATCACTCATAAGGGTATGTTGGTCTTTTGTATTTTTATTTTTTGACAAAACAGTGCGGATGGGGTGAGTGAGACAATTTTAAAGAAACATAGGGTACTAATTAGACTCCTAGATTTTCACAGCGAGTTTTGTGGCAATTTCAAATTTCATAGGGGGGTTATGTGTATTTAGCCCTATGATTATATAAAAGAATGATCAAATATCATAAAATCACAATAAAATAGATATAAAAAATAGGCTATAAATCTTAAATAAATAGAAATTAAGTATGCAGATAAGATAAAATAAAATAAAATATTAGAAATAAGAGAATATTTGAGAAAATTTTGAAGGTTATTTCCAACATATGTACCTTAATCAATTAAATGAATTTTGTGATTACAAATATAATATCACAAATAAGTTAACTTAATTTAAGGAACTATTATATTAAAGGTGAAGACAGCACAATTTTAACTCAAATTTATGAAAATCAACAATTTAATCTGCACAAAATGGAATTAAACAAAACATTTCATATATGAATCTAAATGTGTATGTTAAATAATTAATGAAATTTTAAATAGATATATAGGATAACATATTATGTAGATAGATGGAGGGGGAAAAAAATACCTTACTTCATTTTTTCATATGAGAAGATAGTTATACCTATAGCTGCCAGCATAAATTTATTTTTGGGCCCCCACATAATAAAGCCCAAATTTGGGATAAACAATTAAAGTGCACACCCAAGAACTTGGATCGAGATACCTCCATTCAAATTGGACTATAGGTTATGGCAAAATTGTTGGTCAATCTGACCTAGTCCGCCCAAAAAACCTTTAAGACAGAGCTAATCAACAAGCAAGAAATATTTGATAGATATAATCCAATGAAAATGGATATTGTTTGATCTGATCCATTAATAAATTGAATATGAATATGAATATATTTAGTGTTACATATGTATACATAGGGTCCTATAGCAATGCCAAAATGGATATTTGGATTTAAGGAGTTGGTTGAGGTAAAAAATGCTTATGGTTAAATTGAGCTAAAGTCCAAATGAATCAACTTGTGGATGGTCAATAGGTGACCTTTAAGGGTATTGGGGGTCAATTCCTGCAATCAATAGCAAATGGCAGGCTAGTCGAGGCACTCTCAACTTTGGCATTCAAAGCTCAAGTTAGTTTAGGATCGATTAGAAAATTGAGCAACAAAGTGTGGACCTTTAGATATATAATAGCATACCTTATGGAAGGTTAGCAATGGGGTATTTATAGCCTTCTCTAGATAGTTGATATGTCTAAAATGCACTTATTATGTGGAATGGGCTATTGTCCTTGTTTGAGAACCTTTAGGTCTTTTTTCCTTTATGAACTGTTCTAAATGGCATCATCTCCAGCTTCTTAGGACCAGGTAGTACATAGGTGGTCGACATTTGCACCCGCTTGCTAGCTACTTTGGGCTATAGTCGATGATTGACACTTTCGTGTGCTTAAATCCTTCTCTTATTGGGACAATCAACCATTTGTGTTTGATATGTGCTCTAGTAAAAAAATGCCAGTACTGTCAGAAGTATTGAGCGGGAAAGAACAGGGGAGGTTGAATAAGGTCGACAACAGGGCTAGACTCAATGTCAAATGGGCTTGTGGGTAGTTAGGCTTTAGATTGAGCTCTGTTGGGCTGTGCTTATTGGGCCATCCCCTATCAAGAGTAATGAACTCCTATGGAATATATAAAATTAGGCACTTTTTATATAAATTGTTAGATTTTTAACTTATTTACATTATAATTACATTACTTGTTTGTCTATTTTTATAACAAAAAATGATGCAAGAAGAATAATTAGTAGGAGCTAAATGGTATGACATAGCAAGAATGCAATGGAAATCCTGATTTGATCGAAATTAGTTTCTTTTTTATAAAGCTTTGAGTTTATAATTAGTTGATTGAAGAATCAAATATAACTATATATTTATAATGCCAAATAAGTACTATTATCAGCAACAAAACCTAAAATGTAATGATATGGTGAATGAATATTATTAAACTAAATTCTATTATTGCTTTTAAGTTAATAATAGACTTAAAAATTTACTCATTAATTTATTGCATCCGACTAGAGAAAATTCATGGCCTTAAGCCAAGATGTTGCGTTGAGGGCCTTGGCCTTGAAGACTAAGCTCGAGTCTACATAGATATAGATTGAGCAACTGAATATGGAACTGTAAGAAAGGAACAACTAGCTTGCATTGAAAGATTCACATCTTGTCACCACTATTATTGAGAAGACCCGAATGGATGAGCTATTAACAAAGGCAAGATTGAATGCTCAATAGGGTTATGAGTCTAGTTAGGCAATGGGGCACAACACAACTATACAGAATGCTCAGGATGAGTTTTACAGAAATCTATTGTTGATGTGATGAGAGGTTGTGCAGTAGTTTATGCTATATTTAGCATTTCAAGATGCAAGCATCATTTTTTCTCTCAACAACACAAAAGATTTCTTTAATAAAGCGATCCACCAATTGGAGTACATGGTTTATGAATTTGACCAGAGGATAAAAAGAATCTTAATTCGGTGCTGTATGAGCAGTCGAGGGTATATCCTAATCCCAATGAGGTTGCTGTCGAAGAGGGAGCTACTACTACTCCAGTAGTTGAGCCCATGTCAGATGCACAAACAAGGCTCGCCAGGGTGGTAAAAGAGTTCAACTTTGCCAATGACTTTGCATTCGAGATTTGTGATGGCAAAATGTTAACATCATTGATTTTTTCCCTCCCCTCGAGGTACCTTTTTGGCTAATGTGGTAAGGCCATCCTAAACAGCACCGACTAGTGTTCCACCTCCTATGTTGTGCTTGAGTAGAAAGCGAAGAGTCCTATAGTGGTTGCTATTCCCTCAAGCAATGAACTCAAGTAGGTAATTGATAAGGGTGCTTGAGCTACGTTAGCTGAGGGTGCTAGGTCAAGTAATCCCTAAAGTCATACGTGTCATGTTTTTGGTTGCCCTATGAGGCGTGATTTTGTGATTTTTGTAACTTTCTGAACAAATGTTTTTAAATTTGTGAACGGTTGTTTACGGACGAATGCTTGTAAATTTTATGAAATTTTAATTTTGATTTGTCGATGTGTATTTTATTTCGCCTTCATTTTAACACTTTGCTTTTAATTGAATGCCAAACAATAATAAATGATGACATGAACAATTCAGTTTCGGATAAGAAATAACATAACATAATCCCTTAACGAAGAAATTGCACTTAAATGTGGTTGATTTAGAAGTTTATTGATACCAAAGATAATGAAATTGATCTAAGTTTTTTGTAATAACCTAACCTATTCTGAGTCTATCGTTGAGATGGAATTAACAATTTTTGTGACTAAATTACACGAACTTGTGTGCAACCACAAGGTTGTTTTATTAATTGAGCATGTTTAGTTTGAGCTTAGGGCCATAATTCGTTATGAAAAATAAATTGTGGTTGTCAGTAAGCGACTAACTCCTTTGTTTACTTAGGTTAAAAGGTCCTAATGTTGCGGGTTGAAGCTATTGTTTCAATCGATAGAGGGGTCGACTGTGAACAATCAATGCGTTTGTTTAGTTTGGCTAACAAGCCTTGATGTCTTGGCTTGAAGCCAGTTGTTGGTTAATTTGAGGTTAACTATGAATGATCAACACATTTGTTTACTTTGGCTAACAAGCCTTGATGTCTCAATTTGAAGCCAATTGTCAGTCAACTGTGAACGATCCACGTATTTGTTTACTTTGGCTAACAAGCCTCAATATCTCGGCTTGAAGCCTATTTTTGGTCGATTCAGAGGTCGACCAACGATTAGCTCATTTATTAATTTGGTCAAAAAGCCTTGCTTTGATGGTGTGAGTAGGTAGTTGTAGAAATGTAAGTAATTCTATTAATATGAAACAATACAATGGAGACCTTTTATCTCTTTATACATAGAATTTTTCAAGTTTACTATATTTCATAGTCATGGGAGCTCATTGTCGTTCATGTCTATGAGTCGAAAAGTATTGTGCTCCAATACTTTAACCACTGAATAAGGCCCCTCCCATTTTGAGTTGAGTTTTCCTACATTCCTTGACACCTCTACCTTTTTGAGAAGGAGGTCTCCAACTTGGAAATTTCACAATCGAACCCCCTTGTTGCAATATTTAGCTATCTTTGATATGTATCGCTGCATTGTGGTATAAGCTTCCTATTGTAGCTCGTCAATGATTTCCAGGTTGAGTTCTCTTTGGAAGTGTTAGGCATGGCAAAAAATTCCTCAATGTCAGGGTCCTCATGGGGATCCCTGAATTCGGGTCCTTGAATCCGGGAAAATTTTCTCCACAAGGATATGAATGGGGATGAAACTCTCCCTAAAGCTAATTCGAGGATGGGGATGGGAATTATACTCCCCGCCCCGTGGAGTCCCCACCCCATCATATTAATTAAAAAATATATATTATATTACATATAACTATTATACATACATTATATTTTATATTATATATATTTCACATATACTATTTTTTTAATACTTTTTTAGTAATTTCATATAATTTATAAGAATTTATTAATTATAAAATATAATTTAATAAAATATATTAATAGGGGCTTAGTTATTTTTTATTTTTTAGTTAGTTTTTGCATACATAAAAAATATTTTGGGGATTTCCGTAGGGATTCAAGGAATAAGGACATGGGGTGAAATTTCCCCATGGCGGGGAATAGAGACAAGGACGGGGATGGGGATGGGGACAAGAGAGTAGCTCCTTGCCCCATTCCCCGTGGGTGCCATCCTTAGGAAGTGTTTCTGATTGGATTAAAATAGAGCATACGACTGAGCTTTGAGGTGGTCAATTATAGTTCTATTTGTGACTTTAGTTTGGCCATTGGCTTGGGGGTTCTCGACTGAGGTAAAATTCTGGTAGATCCCTAGCATTTCACACTAATTCCTCATACTCCTGCTCTGGAACTGGGTTCCATTATTTGAAATCAAGACTTTGAGAAGGTGAAAATGATAAATTATATTTTTCTATATAAAACTCTTAATAGCTGCATCAATTATTTTGGGAACCACCTCCGCTTTAACCTACTTGGTAAAGTATTCAACTGCAACAATAATGAACTTTCTTTGACCTATTGTCTTTGGAAAAGATCTGATTATGTCGATCTCCCACTGGTCAAATGGCTACGTGATTTGGACGTTCACCATTGACGCCACGGGCTAGTGTGATATGTTTAAGTAGACTTGGCAAGATGGACACTTCCTAACAAAGTCGACAGCATCTTTCAATAGGGTGGATTAGAAATACCCATATCAAATGATTTTATGGGCCAGGGATCGCCCCACGGAATAATTTCCACAAATGCCTGCTCGAACTTCATTTAGGACTTTGCAGGCTTGATATGGTGTTAAGCACCTTCAAGGTGGTCCAAAAATTGACCTCATCTCAAAGGAAAACTTGATCGCTTGACCTCTAAATTATTGTGCCTTGCCCTTGTCTTAGGGACCTATCCTTGTCTTAAGTAAAGTTTGACAACATCTTACCATGAAGGAGTTGTTTCTGCAACACTTTCTACCAAGTTCTGATCGAAGGTGCTTATGGTAGGCTTGTCTTGACTAGAAATATTATTGTTCTATCTGTGGTCTCTTTTGTCCAGCTTGCGAACTTGGATAGGGCATCGGCTCGCTCGTTCTCTGATTGAGGTACTTAGCTGAGAGTGAATTTTTTGAATACTTGTTGTAGCCTTTTCACCTCGGCTAGGTATTAGCTCATTGTAGATCCTATGGCTTCAAAGTTCCCTTCGACCTGCTCTATGACTAATTGGGAGTTAGTAATCGCCGCCAATTGCTCAACTCTATTATCTGCTGCTATCCTCATGCTGACAAGGAGGGCTTTATACTCTGCCTTGTTATTAGCTACAGAGTAGTCTAGTTTGATTATAAAATCATATTCCTCTATAAGTAAAGAGTGAAGTGAAATGCCTATCCCTCCCTCCAAAGATGTTGTCAATCCTCGACATGTAAGGCCCACTTAAGAGAGCTGTGGTAATGCTAATTAGAAAGGTTAAATCTCTTGACCATAAAGTCAACTAAAATTTGTGCTTTAATAATAGTTCAGGGTTGGAAGGCGATGTTGAATTTGCCCAGCTTGATTGCCCATTTAATCAGTCTTTCGAATGTATCCAGTTTTGATAGCACTTGCCTCAATGGTGGTTTGTTAACACTATGATCGCATGGGATTGAAAGTATGGCCTTAACTTTCTGGCTGCTATGACCAAGGTGAAAGTGAACTTCTCGATCTCAAGATAGTTGTGCTCAGGGCCCTGCAGTACTTTGCTATAGTAATAGATAGGTTACTAGGTTCCATCCTTGGTCGAGACGATGATTGAGTTGATTGAGGTCGACAACATTGCTAAGTATATGTGCAAAACTTCTCCAAGTTTAGGTTTGGCAAGCATAGGCACTGAGAAGAGGTAGAATTTAAGTTCAACAAGAGCCTAGTCATACTACCTTAACCATTGGAAATTGGATTTTTGTGCATTTCTAAGAATCTTGAAGAAAGATAGACTCTTGTCAGTTAATGGGATGTAAACCTACCCAGGTTTATGATCCTCTCAACCAAATGCTGCATGTCTATGATTGTTTGGGAAGGGTAGTGTCCAAAACGGCTTGAATTTTTTTGTGGGTTTACTTCAATGCCCCTTTGGCTGACCATATATCCTAAGAACTTACTTCCTTAGACCTTAAAAGTACACTTGTTGGGGTTGAACTTCATGCCGAATGCTCATGGTATTGAGAATGTGTGATTGAGGTCTACTAGATGATCTTTTTCTTTTTCAATTTTGACAATCATTTCGTTGACATACACCTCCATAGATTTTTTTGATCTCATTTTTTAACATAAAGTTCACTAATATTTGATAAGTTGCACCAATATTTTTTAGCCCAAAAGGCATGACCAAGAAATGAGATCATAGTGATGAACTAATGCAAAAACTTATCGCACAACTGATTATAAGAATAGATTGACGATGGCTCAAGCTTCACAAACCAATCGAGTGCTATGCCTTGGAAGGTGGTCACCAACATTTTGGCATGAATGTATTCATTGTGCCTAGCAACTGCATCATGTGTTCAAACTGCATCAGGTGCTCGTTGGGGTCCGACGAGCCATCATATCTCGATAGACCAATCAGGACTTTAGTGTCTACTACAATGCGCTCGTCGACTCTGTCCTGGACAAATGGAGATCCTCTCTCACTTTAAGATCTTTGAGAGCCCTCCAAATTGGGTGCTCTTTCAGTATTTCTTCTTGAGATCTCATCGAGGCGCTTATTCAACTGTTGGACTTGGTGGGATACTTCCTCCTACTTATCTCGATCTGCCTGGGTAGCATTTCTATCAAGGCATGGCCTAGCTCGCTCGGCCCTATCATGCTGCGGGGCTCAAATGGGCCGAGCGGCGAGGTCCACAGATTCTCCCACATCATCGCGGTAATCACGCTTGGATCATTCGACCCTATCACATTGCTGGGCTCGATCAGGTCGAACGTGATTTATTGAGTCTACAATCTTTTTCCACAATTCTGGCTACCTCTTTTCCTCCTGATGGCACCTCGGGCTAAGTTCATGATGGGTGGGCAGTCGACTAGATTCTTGGTGGCCGTAGTTGTTTTAAGGAGACCTATCTTCTAGAGGAGGCAGCTGAGGGGTAGCACTAGTAGTAAGGGCGGGCACCGTGGTATGCCTATTTAATGCAACAAATAGTTGGGCTGAAATTTGAACTGAGATTTGCTCACTTATTAGTCGCATTAACTGGAGCATGGTTAACGTCACCACTTGCTCTTGAGAGGCACTAGGACTTGGAGCATGTGCACCTTGCGGGGGTGGATGGGGAGGCAGAGAGGTGGACCTTCTATTTTCCTCCCTTCTAGATGTAGCTCTGGATGTGTTTACCATTTTTTTTTCTTTTCATTGCAATCTCAAGGGTTCCCACAGATAGCGCCAAAAATAGTGAGGTTGAAAGCTGTATATAGTAAAAAGGGTACTGATTAGGTGTTTTTGATCAGGGAGGTCGAGGGAATCAACTTATGTTCTTTTTGAGGTTTGAGATCTACAACAAGCAAGACGTCAAACTAGCTGGGGAGATGCTTAAGTCAGTTATGGTCGAGATGAGATAATCGAACAGAATATGAAGAGATTATAATGTATTTGGCATTACTTAGAGTGTGTTTGGATATGAAGCATTTATAGCCTTCTCCAAGTGTGATTTGTCGATGGTGCCTCTTCTAGGTGAAGTGGGTTTTAGTCCTTGCTAGGGAATAAATGGTTGTTCCAGATTTTGATATTGTTCCAACTGGCACAATTTTCTATTTTTCAGGGTGAACAGTACCTCTAGTAAGCGCCTCTCTACCAAAGACAATGATAGGGTTGGTGATAGAGTTGGTGGCAGTGACTGTATTGGTTGTAACGTGTCATTAATGCGGAGGCATGCTGCTTATCAGAATAGTAAATGCGGCGTGGATCTGAGTCAGTGCCGGAGAAAGAGACCTGAGGTTAACAACGGTCGATCGAACATAGCTGGTCGACCATTTAACTGATCGACCTGGCCCATGGCGGCACATGCTAGAATAGGCAACACATCCCGTCGATCATGGTCGATTATAGTTTATTCAACCAGATAAGTGTTGTCAAATGGGTTAGCCCCAAAACTGATATTGGGCTCAACGGGACTGTTGGGTTGAATGTAACTAACATTGGGCTTAGTGAGCCTATTGGGTTATCCCATATCAGTATGCATTACTTTACTTATCTATATTTATTTACTGAGAATATAAGTTATCTTTCTCTATATTTAATATGGTGATACTGATGATACCATACTGAGTTAGAATTTTTTTTTCCTACCTTGCACCATCATCATCATACAAATTGACCGGCAATAATTACAATCTTATTAGATTTTCAGTAAGAAACTGAAAATAAATTGATAAATACTTTTATTTATTATGAATAAAGCTTTTTTAATTTCTCTAATTGACACCAATGAAATCTCATTATGATTAGGAGTGGAAACTAATTTCATGGAAAGATAATAGCGGAAACCACCCCAAAAACGACTGCAGATTACAAAATTATGTTTAATAAATAGAATAAAACTATAAGAATTGTTTCAATGCTGAATGCTGATTGTTGGGGGGTCCAATTAGAAAAAGAGGCAATGTGGCCCATGAAAGAGGAAAGGTGCCGACTGCAGACTGCATAATGCAGCCAGAAAAAGTTTTTATTGCATGGTGACAAATAAACAAAAACTAAAGTTTTTATGAGTGTAGTGCGTAGGTAGAGATATCATATTGAAGTAGTTGGAACTCAGAGTCAGACGTACAACTCTAGTTAAAAAAATTATTTTTTTTTTAATGAAAATTCTATTGGATTCACAACCAACCGGCGTTTGCACCCCGTAGGCCGCAGTATGTATCAGTATCAGCTACTTGTTAATCCCTGCGTTTGCATCGCGCCATAAATTTAAATTTAAAATTTTTGTCTTATTTAATTTTAACTATTCGTATTTATTATAAATACTATAAATATAACACTTAAACATATAAATGTAATATTCTATTTAATATAATATAATTGATGATATAAATGAGATATAATAAATATTTAATATGAATATATTTTATGTATCATTAGATTAACAAACATTTAAGAAAGATCCCTAAACCTATTTTGAGTTTAATGTTTAGTCTCCATTTGAATTTTTACAGACTAAACTCTTTTCTTTTTCACCAAATTTAGAAATCACTTTCCATTTCTTTTAAAAAGACCTATATATTTTTGTATCTGGAAAAAAACAACAAAAATATTTAAGAAATACATTTTTCTCTTTAAGAAGATTGCTTTTCTTTTCTTTTCTTTTCTTACCTAAAATTGACTTCTAGAGGCACCAAAAGAAAAAAGTGCAAAACCATTCTTCTGCCATTGACACGAGAAAAAGAATTGAAAAAAATACATCTAATTTTTTGCCATTTTTCTGCGATAATGGAAAAAAGAGTAAAAGAAGTGAAGTACAAAAAGAAGTGATCAAAAGAAATAAATGTATGTTTTTTGCATTTACAGTTTCAAATGTCCGTAATTTTTCAGCTTTACACTTATTTCTTGTCTATTTATCATGTTTAAGATTTTTATTTCTTCTTTAGTTGTTAAATACTTGAACCCATTTGATATACATATAATTTTTGTTGTCAGATAGGAAGTTTTTTATTTGTACTTGAAGGCCATGAAAGTTAGGCTTCACCTTTTGGGGTTTATATTTCTTTTTACTTGAAATTATATGATAAAATTATACGATAAAACTATCTGAAAGTGGCGGTGTATTATATATAGTACAAAACTTCCAAACCTGCAATACACATTAAGTGTAATATACAATCTGTGCAACTGCAGTACATTTAAGAAGCAAATGTAGTATAAAAATTTAAGTTTGTAGTACATATTAGGCAAAAGTGTAGTATATAATTTGTATAGCTGCAGTATATTTTAGAAGCAAATAGAGTATAAAACATTCAATCTTACAATACACATTAGACAAAAATGTAGTATATAATTTGTGTAGCTGCAGTACAATTTAGAAGCAAATGTAGCATAAAATATTCAAACTTGTAGTACACATTAGGCAAAAATATAATATATAATCTTTGTCACTACAGTATATTTTAGAAACAAATATAGTATAAAATATTCAAGCTTACAGTACACATTAGGCAATATTGTAGTATATAATTTGTGTAACTGCAATACATTTTAGAAGTATCTGTAATACAAAACATTCAAACTCATAGATTAAATGAAATTATAGTATATAATTTGTGTACATTTTAAAAGCAAATATAGTATAAATATTCAAACTTAAAGTACACATTAGACAAAAGTGTAGTATATAATTAGTGTAACTGCAAAATATTCTAGAAGTATCTGTAGTACAAAAATATTCAAGCATGCAGTATGCATTAACTGAAAGTGTAGTATATACTTTTTGTATCTTCAGTACATTTTAGAAGCAACTGTAGTATAAAACAGTTAAGCCTATAATATATGTTAAATGAAAGTGTAGTATATAATCTGTGTATTTGTAGTATATTTTAAAAGCAAATGTAGTATAAAACATTCAAGCCTGAAGTATACACTAACTAAAAATGTAGTATATATTATGTGTTTTTGAAATATATTTTAGAAGTATTTGTAGTACAAAATATTCAAGTTTTCAGTACACATTATCTAAAAGAGTTAGTTTATAATCTGTTTATATACTAATTTTTCTTTATCTGATTGTAGTGAAGCTAAGACATTATGAGGTCTGCTCTTGTTGCTCCCCTTAATTTTTCAGAGTAAATTAGAAAATGTAAAGTCCAAGATGGGGTCAAAATATTTTGATGCATTAAAGAAGACCTCTTTCTATATATTCATGAATATGTCTAAGTTAAATTCAAGCTTCATTCGGCTTGAAGCTTTACTTAGGAGGTTTGACCCAAAAAAACTGTCATTTCATTTTTCAGAGGGGGCTGAGGTTCCTTTTTCTGCAATTGAACTTTTTATGATTTTAGGGTTGCCATATATGAGGCAATCTATTGATATAACATTGAAGATAAAGTCTTCAACCCTTGATAGCCTTTTTTTTTTGGAAAGTTGCAGAATATAACTAGATCTAAAATAGCAAAAAAGTTTGAAAAGTATGTATATAAAGATAGTGAGGAGGACTTGAATAATTTTTGTAGGCTGTACATACTTTTTATTTTTAATTATTTTCTATTTTCAATATCTATTTATTGGACTCCATAATTTCTCCTACCACACTTGAACAATTTGTTTAGAGTTGGTTTGTATGCATGGGGCATAGCTACATACAATTTTCTTGTCCAAGATATGAAGAACCATTTAAAAGTAGGTGAAGAAAGAACCAAGAAGTACATTGATAGGTGCATAGTCGGTTTGATGGTAAGTGTTTGCATTATTTTTCTAATAACATTGATTATATTTATATTCACATGAGTATAATTTTTTGATTTATGAATGATAAGCATGGGTTTATGAATGCATCCCATCACTGGTTTCACCAGTGAGTTTGTTTAAGTTTTCACACTTTTATCGGTGAAAAGATAGCAAACTCCTACATAATATGGAGGAGGCAGAGAATAAATTGAAATAAGTTACAACAGAAATGGTAATGATTGTAATAATTCATTATTAGCTTTTTGTATAATAATTTAATTTGATAATTATTTTCATTGTAATAAGTTGTAGACCTCAATCTTGTTCAAGAGGAGTTAGAATTGGAAATTTTGATCAAGAAATGAAAGACTACTAGTATTGTTATCAATGAAGTTCATGTTTATAATCATACAATATATGAAGCAATTATTGTAGTGAAAGTTGAAGAAATTAAATCATTGAAAGAAAAAATTGCTTCATTTGATATGACGGCAATGAAGGAGCAGAGTGAGGAGGAGCATCTAGTTGAGGACAAGACTGATAGGGAAGAGCTTGAAGAGGAAGTTGGTGAGTATGTACATGAGAGGGGGACTTGATTTGGTAGATGATGCACAGAAAGAAGGGAATGAATCTGAAGACAAGGTGGATGAAGAAAGTCAAACAAGACACCATCATGATCTTTAGATTCCTCTAAACCTTTGAAGACAAAACTTTATGTACTAATTCTAGTGGCTAAGTTTGAGGAATCTAAGATTGAAGTGGCAAATTTCATGTTCTTAATTGTGATTAATGTGCGTAATCGAAAAGACAAAAAGAAAAAATAGAAATATTCAGATTTTGTCAGCCTCCCGAGCACCACACTAGCCAAAAGAGCAAGAGAAGTGATAAAGACCTATTGTCCTCATCCTCAAAAAAATAAAGAACAAATAGAGAAGGTGTTGTCAACTACTTAATATTTAAAGTTTTTGCTATTTGCATTTCATTTGTAAATTGTCTATTTATAATAAATGTAATGATATCTTATACTTGATTGGTTGATATTTGTACTTAACGTGATGATATCTTATATTTCATGTTGGTAATGTTTGTACTTAATTTGCTAATTTTTTGCACTTCATGTTGGCAATATTTGTACTTCATGTGCTAATCTTTTGTATTCAATGTTGGGATATTTGTACTTCATGTGCTAATTTTTTATACTTGATAGTTGATATTTTATACCTAATGTGCTTGAGTTTTGTACTCCATGTTGGTCATAGTTCGTACTTCAATAGGGGATACTTCAATGGTTGATACTTTATACTTAATGTACTTGAGTTTTGTACTCCATGTTGGTATAATTTGTACTTTAATAGGGGATACTTGAATGGTTGATACTTTGTACTTAATGTGCTTGAGTTTTGTACTCTATGTTAGTTATATTTTGTACTTTAATAGGGGATACTTCAGTAGTGATACTTTGCACTTAAGGTACTGCATTTTGTACTCTATGTTGGTTATATTTTGTATTTTAATTTGGAATATATCAATAGTTGATACTTTGTACTTAATATGCTAGGTTTTATACTCTATGTTGGTTATATTTTGTACTTTAATAGGGAATACATCAATAGTTGATACTTTGTACTCAATATGCTAGGTGTTGTACTTTATGTTAGTTATATTTTGTATTTCAATAGGGGATACTTCAATAGTTGATACTTTGTACTTAATGTGGTAAACTTTTGTATTTCAATAGTTTATACTTTGTACCTAATGTGCTGTGTTTTGTACCACAAGAGACCAAAGGCATCAGTCCAATCCATGTGGCAAATGAACTAGCCAGCCCAAAGATTGAAGAGCATGATCCTTATAAAGGAAAGACTGATTATAGAGGTCATGCTCTTATTCTAGTAGAAGAGTAAGAAGTCATCAACAACTTTGTCAGAAGAGATAATTTGAGATAACAAAATTTGCTTATTATTTTTCTTTTAGATAAATTAGTGACTGAACTAACAATTTACAATTGTGTAAGGTGATTGTCTAGGAGGAAGCAAGACAATTTCTAGATGGAAGAACCTTTTGTGAGCTCTTATTTGGAGAAGAACTTACCGATGACATAGTAAACTACTGCATTTCGATATTATGTAGACCATCTTTCAGTAATAAGTGTCACCACAAGGTGTGATTGACGTCCGTAATAGCACAGGTATGTGGCAGTTTTTTAACTTAATTTAGGTCACATTTTCAATGAGTCTAACTATTTATTTTATACTTCATAAACTGATATACTAGACAGACTTGAGAGACACAACATGAAGGATATTACGGATGAATTTGTGAAGTTGATATCTACACTTAACCCTTCACTTGTAAAGATTTAGAAGAGCTCACATTGGATGTTGCAAACCAGTATCATTACATAATCCTACCGATTTGTCGGTATCATCACTGGTTTTTGGTTGTCCTCAACATCTCAACTTATTTTTTCTTGTACATGAATTCAATAATGGCCACAAGATACAAACTAACAGCTACTGCATTGTAAGTTTGCTTCCTTTCCCTATGATTTCTTCATAAAGTAGGGAGCCAACAATTGATCAACATTTTTGTAGGCTTCATTCTATTCTCAGTACATGAAACTTTCATTAGGGTGTTGTGTGGATGAATAAATTAGGCAAAAAAAAAAGCAAATAGCTAAAGGGTGCAGTAGATTGTGGTGTCTATATATGTCCTTGGGCAGAAGGTTTTGCTAGAGACACCCTCAAGTTTTGGAGGATTGCTAGAACAATTGACATTGATAAATATTGTGTGGCAATGCCATATAAAATATTAAGTCATGAAAATGCCAAGTTTTGAATAACACTTTGTGTGTAAAAATATATATGTAAATTGAAGCATACTTTCTATATAATATTATTTTGTGTGTAAGTGTAGTTTTTTCATCAAGTATTATAATATTTTCAATTGAAAATGAGGAGTGAATTGAGTACAATTTGAGGAAAATAGAGCATAAACTTGTAACAAACAACGCATAACTTGTGTTGCGTTGAAGTGTAATATGCCTAGTTTCCATTGAAACTGTGAAAATTGGGTAGCCAATTTGAGTACAATTTTAGGATAATGAAGTACAAGCCCAAAAAAAATAAAGTATAAAATGTATTTCGTTGAAGTTTACTTCAATTCAATTGAAATTGAGCAGTGACTATGAATACAAATTCGAAGAAAATGAAATACAAATCTAGAACTGACAAAGTATAAAATATATTTTATTAAAGTAAACTTTAGTTACTTTGAAACTAGGCAACAAATTTGAGTACAATTTGAGGGTAACGAAATACAAACCTAGAAAAAAAAATAAAGTATAAAATGTGTTTTGTTAAAGTATACTTCAATTTCGTTGAAACTGAGCAGTGAATTTGAGTAAAATTTGTGGGCAATGAAGTACAAACCCAGATCTAACAAAGTATAAAATTCATTTTGTTGAAGTATACTTCAATTTTTTTGAAACTAGGTAGCCAATTTAAGTACAAACCTAGAACAAATAAAGTATAAAATGTGTTTCATGAAAGTAAACTTATTGCAAATGAATAATTATTCTCCAATAATTATAATGATGGTCAAGTACAATATTTTGAGATTATTGCGTCATGTGAAGTACATATTTGTACTCGTGATAATGTGGATATTAGCATCAAATTCTCATTTGTTTACATCATTAAAAGCACAAGTATTCTTTCATTTCCGTGATTGACAATATTTATCTGTTGAATACTAGTGGTTAACAAATTAAAATTTTAACATTATTTTATTTATATGATAAATATTACACACATTTTTATAATTTGATTATTAATTACCAAGACTTAAAATTCAAATCATTGAACAAATTTCAATTCAATGATATTAGTAAAAATATTAAGATATTAAGTACAAAATTGTCGAAATGGGGTAAATGTGTCAAGAAATATTACTATGTTTGTGCTTTGTATGTAAATACATATGTAAATTGAAGCATGCTTTATTTATAATATTATTTTGTATGTAAGTGTAATTTTTCATCTAGTATTTATAATTTTTTTCATTGAAATTGGGTAATAAGTTTAGTACATTTTGAGAGAAATGAAGTACAAATGTTAAACAAATAAATTATAAAATGTGTTGGGTTTAAGTATACTTAAATTAAAATTAGCTAGCGAATTTAACTAAAATTCGACGGCAATGAAGTATAAACCCAGAAAAAATAAAGTATAAAATGTGTTTCATTGAAGTACACTTCCATTCCTTTGAAACTGGGCAACCAATTTGAGGGCAATGAAGTACAAACCCAAATCTAACAAAGTATAGAATTTGTTGAAGTTCACTTCAATTCAATGGAAATTGAGTAGTGAATGTGAGTACAATTCAAAGAAAATAAAATACAAACCCAGAACTAATCAAGTATAAAATGTATTTCGTTGAAGTACACTTCCATTCCTTTGAAACTGAGATGTCAATTTGAGTGCAATTTGAGAGCAATGAAGTACAAACCTAGATCTAACAAAGTATAAAATTTGTTTCATTGAAATTTACTTCAATTCAGTGGAAACTGGTCAGTGAATGTGAGTACAATTAAAAAAAATAAAGTACAAATCCAGAACTAGCGAAGTATAAAATGTATTTCGTTGAAGTACACTTCAATTCTTTTGAAACTAGGTAGCTATTTGAGTACAATTTAAGAATAATAAAATACAAACACAGAACTAATGAAGTATAAAATGTATTTCGTTGAAGTACACTTAAATTTCTTTGAAACTGGGCAGCAAGTTTGAGTACAATTTGAGAGCAATAAAGTACAAACCCAAATCTAACAAAATATAAAATGTATTTTGTTGAAGTTCACTGCAATTTAATTGAAACTGGGCAGTGAAAGTGAATCCAATTCATAGAAAATGGAGTACAAACCTAAAACTAGCAAAGTACAAAATGTGTTTCGTTGAAGTACACTTCAATTCCTTTGAAACTAGGTAGCCAATTTGAGTATAATTTGAG
>JACGDI010005830.1:150425-214201 GCA_014898725.1 Jacaranda copaia
TTCAATTCCTTTGAAACTGGGCAGCCAATTTAAGTACAATTTGAGGGTAATGAAGTACAAACCTAGAACTAACAATGTATAAAATGTGTTTCGTTGATATACACTTCAATTCAATTGACACTTGGCAGCCAATTTATGTACAATTTGAGGGCAATGAAGTATAAACTCAAATCTAACAAAATATAAAATATATTTCGTTAAAGTTCACTTCAATTTAATTAAAACTAGGCAGTGAATGTGAGTACAATTCGAAGAAAATGAAGTACAAATCCAGAACTAGCGAAGTATAAAATGTATTTCATTGAAGTACACTTCAATTCCTTTGAAATGCAGCAACAAATTTGAGTTCAATTTGAGGGTAATGAAGTACAAACCCCGAACTAATGATGTATAAAATGTGTTTTAGTGAAGTACATTTCAATTCCTTCGAAACTGGGATGCCAATTTGAGTACAACTTAAGGGCAATGAAGTACAAACCCAGATCTAACAAAGTATAAAATTTATTTTGTTGGAGTTCACTTCAATTCAATGGAAACTGAGCAATAAATTTGACTACAATTTGAAGAAAATGAAGTACAAACTCAGAACTAACGAAGTATAAAATGTGTTTCGTTGAAGTATACTTCAATTCCTTAGAAACTAGGTACTATTTGGTACAATTTGAGAATAATGAAATACAAACACAGAACTAACGAAGTATAAAATGTATTTTGTTGAAGTACACTTCAATTTCTTTGAAACTGGACAGTTAATTTGAGTACAATTTGAGAGCAATAAAGTACAAACCTAAATCTAACAAAATATAAAATATGTTTTGTTGACGTTTACTTCAATTCAATTGAAATTGGGCAGTGAAAGTGAGTACAATTTGTAGAAAATGGAGTACAAACCTAAAACTAGCAAAGTACAAAATGTGTTTCATTGAAGTACACTTCAATTCCTTTGAGACTGGGCAGCCAATTTGAGTACAATTTGAGGGTAATGAAGTACAAACCTAGAACTAATAATGTATAAAATGTTTTTTATTGAAGTACATTTCAATTCCTTTGAAGCTGCCCATCAATTCCTTTGAAACTAGGCAGCCAATTTAAGTACAATTTGAGGGTAATGAAGTACAAACCCAGAACTAATGATGTATAAAATGTATTTCACTTAAGTATTCTTCAATTCCTTTGAAACTGTGTAGCCAATTTGAGTACAATTTGAAAGCAATAAAGTACAAATCCAAATCTAACAAAATATAAAATTTATTTCATTAAAGTACGCTTCAATTTAATTGAAAATGGGATGTGAATTTGAGTACAATTCAAAGAAAATGAAGTACAACCCAGAACTAACAAAGTATAAAATGTGTTTCTTGGAGGTTCATTTCAATTCAATTAAAATTGGATAGTGAATATGTGTACAATTCGAGGAAAATAAAGTACAAACCTAAAATTAACAAAATGTAAAATGTGTTTCGTTGAAGTATACTTTCATTCCTTTGAACTACATAGCCAATTTGAGTACAATTTCAGGGCAATGAAGTACAAATTAAAAAAAAAAGTATAAAATGTGTTTAATTGAAGTTCACTTCAATTCAATTGAAACTAGACAGTGAATGTGAGTACAATTCAAAGAAAATGAAGTACAAACCTAGAATTAACAACATATAAAATGTATTTTACTAAGGTACAAATGTTAAGAAATCAAGTACAATTATCCCAGATTTAGGTTTAAAATTTAACTAGTTTACTAATTCCTTGTAGATTTAATGATTATGCTCTATTCTACCACACTTTTTACACTTAATTACACATTTTTCAATTTTTGATAGAATTCACTGTGTCCTTTTATGCCCAGGTTGAGATCGGCAATCAGGAACATTAATGACACTATCATCATCTGGCGAAAACAAATTCATATCAAATATTGGAATAGAGTTTATCACTACTTGGTATGCTTGTTGTTCATCTCAACTCAGTAGTATTGATTAGTTAAGTCATATGGTGAAAGTGACCCTGACTCAATACAAGCACAAGTATGTTTGCATGGTATTTATCAATTTTCTATGCTCTACATGAATAAATCCTGTTATGTAAATCTACAGCGTACGATTTATCTTGCTCAATCACCTTAAAGCTCTAACCGCTAGACATGACAATGTTTAAGTTACGAGAACACATATGATTGCTTGCCAACTTCTTCTCTTGCTATACTTCTTGTTGATCATGCATCATAACCATTATTTGCATGTGTATGTGATCAACCATGGCTACAACTAGTATTAATCAGGCTGGTTTAACCCAACTATTCCAACATTCTGCTTGATTATTGTTTATTACCCCCTATCGATCTCTACTGAATAAGGAATTTGCCCTACATGGTAGGTCAGACTGCATCGTAAAGTCTCTGGCAAGCGGCAATGACTCTAAGATGGTATCCATATATCGTGTATACTCTTGCCTTGTAGGCGAATATACAACTTTCATAAAAATAGAGCAACAATGTTTCTTGTTATGTAGAGGGTACTTCCTTAATACCTAAATTTAAAATAATAGAGTAGTAATGTGCTAAATGTTATGAATTAGAGTTTATTTCATATAATTATTTCACAAACAAAGATATAGTACACTTACTTGTTTCTTAAAATTATCTACTAGGTGTCTCAAGCAATATGTGTGATGACTACTAGAAAATATCATGGGGAAGGCCTTAAGAAGACCTTGATGTCAATCGGAGAATAAAGTAAATCTTGATAAGTCAGGCAGATATTGAGAACCTAAGGCACTTCTTAGCTTGAAGCAGAACTACTCCTAATTAATATCATTTTTAGAGTCAACAACTACATATACTAGCGTAAATAAGTCATCATTAGCATCTTTACTAGCAGCACCAAGTAAGCATCATTTGTATTTATTTTTAATATGGGAGCCATCTAAAAATATCAACGGCCTGCATCCCCTGAGAAAACCAATAAGGCAGGCACTAAAACGTATAAATAACCGATGAAATTTTTCACTAATTGTGTCAATCTCATAGTTTGCAATACTTTCAGGATTTGTCATCTTCACAGCATCATAGTACCTCCTAAACTTATCATAAGATCTCTTCTTAGCACCATGGATGTCATGCATAGCTAATTCCTTACACATTCATCCTTTATGATACCTAAGTTCCACACCATATTCTTTGTGGACATCTTTCAATATGGTAGAGGGCTGATAACATGGCTCTGATCTCAATTTATCCTTCACAATGTTAGCAACCCAAGCGGAATTGGCTTTAGGATGTCCCTTTGTCCGAAGATTAGCCTCACCATATGTGTGCTCTAGATTGCATTTTTATATGCCAAATAATTTATTAGCCTCATACCTTGATGCATAGATTCTCCATTTGCAATTTTCATCACTGCACTGGGCTATGATTTTTTTGTTGTCATTTTTCATATATTTAAATGACTGCAAAGTAGACCCCACATAATTCTTAAGCATAAGTCTGAACTCCTAAACATCCTTGAATGTCTAACCCTCCCCATATATGCAATTCCTCCATATATCAATTGAGTTGTTAGTTAAAGCTAATTCATTGTGTGATGCATTGGTCGAATCAATTTCCTCCCCAATCGCATCCCTTGAAATTGACAAATGAAGTATAATTTTTTTTAAAAAAGTACAATTTTAATAAAGTGAAGTATAATTCTAGAATATTTGAAGTATAAAACCCTAGCAACTATAATACAATTTTTGATAATCCATTCGTAGAATATTTGAAGTATAAAACTTAAATAATATAGTACAATTTTATGTGAAATGAAGTACACTTTCAAATAATTGGAGTACAAATTTGTATAAAGTAAAGTACAATTTTAAAATAGTTTAAGTATAAAAATCTTGCAACTGCAGTACAGTTTTGGCTTATTAATAAATAGAACACTTGAAGTATAGAACTTCAATGAATAGAATACAAGTTTAGGTAAAGTGAAGTATAAAATGAAATATAATTTCAGGAAAAAAGTACAATTTTAGATAAAATTTGGATAATCAATAAATAGAATACTTGAAGTATGGAAGTTCAATGAATAGAGCACAAGTTTAGATAAAATGAAGTATAATTTCAGGAAAAAAAAGTACAATTTTAGATAAAGTGAAGTATAATAGATCCAGCTAATTGATGTCAGGTTTAGACAAAATGAAATACAATTTCGAAACACTTGGAGTATAGTATTTCAATGAATAAATTATAGGTCTTGTAAAACAAAGCAAGTATAATTTCATAAAATCGAAGTACAATTTTATGTAATATGAAATACAATTTCAGAAAAATTGAAGTATAAAATCCCAACGAGGGTAATATAATTTTGGATAATCAATAAATAGAACACTTAAAGTATAAAACTTCTATAAATAGAGTACAGGCTTTGTAAAGTGAAGTATAAAATGAAGTATAATTTCAGGAAAAAAAAAGTACAGTTTTAGATAAAGTGAAGTATAATAGATCCAGCTAATTAAAGTCAGGTTTAGACAAAATGAAATACAATTTCGAAACACTTAAAGTATAGTACTTCAATGAATAAATTATAGGTCTTGTAAAACAAAGCAAGTATAATTTCAGAAAACTGAAGTACAATTTTACGTAATATGAAGTACAATTTCAGAAAAATTGAAGTATAAAATCCTAATGAGGGTAATATAATTTTGGATAATTAATAAATAGAACACTTAAAGTATAAAACTTCTATAAATAGAGTACATACTCTGTAAAGTGAAGTAAAATGAAGTATAATTTCAGAAAAAAGAAGTACAATTTTAATAAAGTGAAGTATAATTACAAAACACTTGAAATATAAAATCCCAATGCATGTAGTACAAATTTTTGATAATGCATTAGTAAAACTTAAATAATAGATTCAGCCAATTAAAGTACATGTTCAGATAAAATAAACTATAATTTTGGAATACTCAAAGTATAGTACTTCAATGTATAAATTACAGGTTTTGTAAAATGAAGCAAGTATTGTTTCAGAAAACTGAAATACAATTTTCGATAAAGTGAAGTACAATTTTGAACTACTTAAAGTATAAAACCCTAGCAAAGGCAATATAATTTTGAATAATCAATAAATAAAATAATTAAAATATAAAAATGAAGTCTAGTTTCAGAAAATCTAAATACAATTTTAGATAAAAGAAGTACAGTTTGAAAACACTTCCAAGAATAAACCACTAGCAATAGCAGTATAATTTTATGTGAAATGAAGTACAATTTCAGATAATTAGAATACAAATTTGTAAAATTGAAGTACAATTTCAAAACAGTTTAAGTATAAAACCCTAGCAATTGCAGTATAGTTTTGGATAATCATTAAATAGAACACTTGAAGTATAGAATATCAATTAATAGAGTATAGATTTAGGAAAAACAAAGTATAATTTTTTTTAAAAAAAGTACAATTTTAGATAACTTGAAGTATAGTTTCCCAACCTCTGAAGTATAAAACGCCAACAACTACAGTACAAATTTTGATAATCCATTAATAAAATACTTAAAGTATAAAACTTAAATAATAGTGTACAATTTTTGTCAAAAGAAGTACAATTTTAATTGCAATGAAGTATAATGTAGAACGCTCCAAGTAAAGAAAAATTTCAAATAAATAGAGTACAATTTCAGAACACTTGATGTACAAAACCTTATAAACTGTAGTACAATTTAGATTCTATTGAAGTATTAGCTTAAAACATAATTACTCTTCTTGAAACTACTGCTTGATTCATCCTTTTGGGTTTACCAAGATATCAACAATGTTCATCTTTAATGCCAAATGCAATAAAATCATATTCAAGACTTTGTTGTCATCAATTAAAGTTACGTACAATCTTTGATATGGAAGCATATATCGCAAATTGAAGAGCTCAGCATTTATTTCACTTCATTTTCTTACAAGATTAATGTAAATGTCCATTAAAGTCATACTATCCTTAATTAACATTATATGGAGTTAGTTTTTGTAGCGGCAACTTTCCAACATTTGATTAAATACTCCAATTTCACCACTGGTTGACATTGTCGGAAAAATACAACAAACTTACAAGCAACTGAGAAGAAGAAAGAAAAGAAGAAACCTGAAAATGATGAAAATGAAAAGAGAAAAAGACAATGTAGATGTCGAGTTGGTGGTTGTTGGCTTCCATGATTATTCTCACTCCCGCCATCGAGCTTGTTGCATTTTTTCTTTTCTTTCTATTTCTGGAAAAGATACTACTATTCTAGGGCTTAATATTGCTTTTGTTTATGATAAAGAACTGAAACAAATGAGTGAAAAATTCTACTTAAGGGCATTTTTGTCAAATCAAGAGAGTAGGGAGTGAACGCTAAATTTTAACAAAACTAGGGAGCTTAATCTAAAGAAAATCAAGTGGGACCTAATCACAAAATTCAAATGTATTTTTGGAACTTTTAAATAAGTGCCCCTTACATTAAATTATATGCATTAATTTATTCCTATTACAAAAATTAATGATTAAAAGTTTAATCACTTCATAAATGTAATAAACTATTCATAAAATATAGTAGAAAAATTAAAAAAAAAATAAATTACTTTAACATTGACTTGGTTTGAAAAATTAAAGAATTCAATATCAAAATATGAACTTAGGTAGTCAAAAATAAAATATTTTAACTTACCATAAAATTGGGACTTCAAATTTATTTTTTATAAATTATCTTGGTTGATTAGCATAAAAATTAAAACATTAGAAAAAATATATGAGCGTTAACATACATGCATCTTCAATAAAAATAAATAACTTTTAACATACCAAGAGAATAATTGTATAGAGGTAGAGAAAAAAGAAGACAAATGCTTTTATATTTTTTATTAATGAATTATATGTTTTTACAATTTTAATACATATATTTTTGGAGATTTTTAAGTAGCTTAGATTGAGGAACTTTCTCAACTATGATTTAACTTAATTAACATGTAAATTATAGAATATGAGATAACTCATGGAACAACATAATATAATACTTAAAATTAGATTATAACAAATTCTATATTGCTATAACACTCTACATATGAAAAGTTTATATATGTACAATATATATGGAGTGAGGTATATTAATTAAATTGTATTGATAAATACATCTATATATATGCACAATAATATACACACACACACACATATATATATGTGTGTGTGTGTGTGTGTGTTCTTCCATAATTATATTACAGAATATAACTATTGAATAATCTAATAAGGAGTTAAAAAGAGAGTTACAAAAATTATTATAAAAAGTTACATATATGTTAAATATATGTATATATAAAGTATTTACTAAAACTAAACATATAATTATAAAAATGAATTAATTATGTTTTTTACATTAATATTACAATAAATATTGATAGGATATCAACTATGAAAATATATTGACACAGAAAAAATGGATAAAATTAACTTATCCACTTCATTGTCATATCAAAACACTTAAATTAGGACTCAAATTTTTTAAATAAAATTATCATGGTTCATAAATATAAAAATTAAGAATATTAGAACAACAATATAAACATTAAAGAAATATAGGCATTTCAAGAAAAATAAATTTTAACTCATAAAGAGAATGATTTTATAAAGGTGGAGAAAAAAGGATAAATATTGTTTTATTTTTAAATAGTAAATTATATGTTTAAATTTTTTTTAACATAAACTATTGTAGAGATTTTTAGTTTATGCAAGACATATCAATTAAATTGCATTGACAAATACACACATATATATGTCCGGTTATAGAAACATACATATATGTGTGTGTGTTTGTTCATAATTATTCTAAATCTCAAATTTGAAAATATTAATAATTAATATTAAAAAAAGCTATTAGAGAATATAGTAAGGAGTATAAAAATTATATATTAAAATAAGGAGTTACAACAATTAATATGAAAGTTATATATATTGAATATTATCAAAATTAGGTATTGAGTTACACAAAATAAACTAATATAATCTTTTTACATTAATATTAAAACAAATATTGATAGAATATTATATATGTAGATATATATTAAATAGACTGAAGGAATACAATTAACAATACAAGAAGGAGTTACAAAATTTATATATTAATACAGGGAGTTACAAAATTAACATAGAAAGTTATACATATATTATATATGAAAATATGTTGACATGAAAAAAAGAAAAATAGAAAAATATATTATAGGAAGTTACATATCTTAAATATGAAATATATTTACGTGACAAAAATAAATAAAACTAACTTATCCACATCATTGTCATATAAAAAATATATTTAAAATAGGATAAACATCATTTTACTCTATATATATTAAATTATTCAAAATATTATATAGCTAGTAAAACGTACACCATAAATACTTCTTTCTTCAGTTTGTTACCTTATTATTTTTAACTCAAGTTTCAAACACCTCATTATATATATGTATCTTAAATATTGGAAACCCACAGATGTAGATACCTTGTGCATAATTTTCCTTTTTTCTCTTTTCTTTTTATACAAAGGAAGTATCAATTTTTTAAAAATATGCATATTGTAGTCCATTGTCAAATTATAAAAATTGTAGTTGACTTGAAAAGAAAAAATAATTACAACAAAAAAATTCAACAAAAGAATATGTTAATCATACTAATCAAAATATTAATATACTAAAATAATATTAGTTAATTGAAAAGAATGAAAACCAAATTACTCAATCTATGTGGAAACAAATTCCCAATAATTATTTTTTTAATAATCAATTTTCAATTATAAATTCAAATTATGAGCAAAATAATCCAATGTAGAAATATTGCTTGTTAATATAAAAAATACTACCAAAAAATTATCAGAAACATCATCTTTCAGAAAGATCAAATTTATAGTTGTAAATATGGTACTACAAAAACAACATTTCTCATAGATATCTTCTGGTAACATTTATGATATTTAGAATTAAGATCTTATTAGTTGTAAGACTAAATTTGATATCACTACCTAAAATATTCATGAATTTTCAATTTGCCATGTGTATCACATTATCTTTTTAAATTGTAGCAAGAATTGAGGGATAATTATTGATGATGCCAAATTCTGTCAAGGGAAACGATTGAGTCATGTTTGTCAACTGAAGCAGATTTGACTTAGGGTTTTTGCAAAGGTGTGGGTCGAGTCCTACAACTAAAGGAAGCATGTAAGGCTTGTTAAGGTGGCCCTTGACTAGAAATCTCCAATGCTTAAAGTCAGAAAAAGCTCAACGGGATGGGAAAGTAGCTGAGTGAGGGCCAAAGTGTATAAGAGAGTGCACCTAAAAACTCTACTATATGTGGGTATTTCTAGTGTTCACTAGCTAAAGGGAAAGGTCAAAATGACCATCTACTCCCTATATCTAGTTGGATTTGACCCTCATGTTGGGGTTCCAGAGGTCCTTTTGAGGGTTGATTGGTCTCCATGCTTGTTGGCTGAAAATATAGGGTGGATCTTTCACATTTAATGTGGATTTAATTGGCTAACGGTGCATTTAACGTGGATAGAACATTAGTTTGGCTACATTTAATGAAGAGGTGACCAGTTATGTATGAACAGGAAACATTTGATGCAGTTGCACCTAGGGGCGTGGGCAAGTCGACCTCAATAGGGTCGAGTGAGCTAAACATGTCTTTCCCCAAGAATCTTCCTTCTATCAATGGTGCTCACTTCATGGCAAGTCAAGTTTATTCTTTTTTTGCCATGCACGATCGATGTCCGCTCTTAGTGGTCAAGTGTTACTAAACTCGATTAAGGTCGAAGGTGACTGATTAGATCCGTATCATGAGGGAGTCAATCTTGCTTATATCATGAGTGCCCCTTACTTCCCAATGCAATTGGGCTTGCGAAGGTTGTAGTGAGAAGTAATTTGACTAGTGGCATTTCATTTATGAGTGAAATTTGAATTTCAACCAGAGTTTAGGTAGGTGGGAGTTAAAAGTGGTTTCTGGCCATTTCAATGAGGAATTAAATGGGTGACTAGCGGTTATGCCATTATTAGCCGGTAGACAATCATTTTAATCTATTACCCTGCCAACAATCCTCCCATAAATAATCCATTTGATTGCCCTATTTTTTACTTTTACTACTTCTATTTGAGGTTGAGCTTTGCCCCTTTCTAGTACTGTCATCATCTCTAGTTTTGTTCATTTAACTTTGACCAACTTTCATTCGAGCTTCTACCCAATTTTTATCTTGTAAGTGCTCATGCCTTTCTTCTATTCCCAATTCTTATTGCTTGTGGTTCTTTTGCTGCTCTTTTCATCATCTTAGGATTTCATTTGTTATTTTTTATTAGTATATGGTGAGGGTTGTTGAGGAGAAAAGGAATACGATGAGTGATTTTGAGGTGATTAGGCCATTTGGGGGTTTGGTTGGTGGTGAAGGTAACTTTAGGGAAGGATTTTCTAGCAATGAGTTTTGGAATAGAGGTAGTTCCAATGAGGAGAGTGAGCAAAGTAGTAGCTCGAGTGGTTTTTCTAGTGAGAAGGAGGTTAATGTTGCCACTATGAATAAGGTTAGGCCTTCTAAGCCTATTGTTAACAAGGTGGGGCCTTCTAGGTAAGCTAGTCAATCTCCAACATCAAAGTGGGCACTATTTATGATCAAGCATTATAGTGAGATTATTTCAGAGATCACTCACAATGACTTAAAGTCCTTGATATGAAAATTTCATATTTCTCTTGAGTTTGTATTAATAAAACCTCAATTTAGGGATCAAATAGACCAGCTCCTAATGGATGTATAGTTGTGCATGAGGTTGCTCTAGAGTGTGTGCTTAGATTTCCAATCGTGCAACCAATAGCCGACCTTTTGAAATAGTCTTTAAGTGTGTCTTACCTAACTTTCATCAAATTATTTTGCAGTTTTCTATAATTTTCTTGTCCTTATGATCATAAATGATTAGCCCCTATCCTTTTCCAATTTTTGCAACCTTTTCCACAATCCAATGTCCTAAAAGTTAGGTTGTTCTTAGGAGTCTAGCTTTTATTATATCACCAACCGCCCTTGTAAGAAAATCCTAGTTACTCCCATTTTCTCCTATGACCAGGGGTGGGAGAAAAGGTTCTTTATTATTTGAGCCCCCAATGGCAGGGTTTTGATATTCCCAAAAGCTAATTAAGGGGAAAACTCGATCTTCCCAACAATGAGAATCCTACCCGACACGACACCTTTGTTCGAGATTTGATAGCATTCAAAGAGATGCAAGCTACCAAGTTTACTAAAAAGAAAGTTCTGGCGTTGGTGGGACTGTCAATCACTCCGTTGAAGGTGTTGCTAAACGCCTATTTAGGTAGCCCTTTATTCTTACTGCATGATGCTTAATCTTTTATCAAAGTTTTTGATTGGTTTTATGACTTTCTACAATATGCAGATCAATCAATTATGGTTAACATTCATCAACTCAAGATAGCCAAGTAACATAAAACCTAGCTCTATTATAAAGCTATGATTGTCAGCTTAAGACAAGACTCTCCCCCATTCCCTATCGACCATCACTAATGTTCGAAGTCACGCTGCAGCCCCATTGAAAAAGAAAGCTGTCAAGGTTGAGGGCTTCAGATGGGCTCCCCCAGCAAAGAAAATAACTACAAATAAGATGAAATCGATAGCTTTTAAGGACATATATGTGTTTGAACGTGTTCAAAAGATGATTGATGGAGAGTTGTTCCACCTCCCAATTTTGCTTGGCCCGTGCTTTAGGTTTAAGCTTGGCATAGCGAACAATGCCTTGATGATAGATGCTACACCTATGGAGGCAACCCCATTGAATGTGATGAAGGCTGGTATGTCCTAAAAGACCTTAAGAAAATACTTGAAGCTGAGCCTACTAAGGCTTTGGAGTTATTTTATTTCATGCAAACATGGTATAATTTCTTGTTGGTTGTTGCTAATATGTCTTGCTTTACTTTGAATAATCATTTTTCATTTTGATGTATTAAGTCAAACAGTACGGCTATAGTTTATTTCATAGATTCCACCTGTTACTGTTTGATTGGGCTCACCAACAGCAATTGTATGAGGCCCCAAAAAAAAGCAATTTGAGGTCTCAAAGACTGTGTTGGCATCAATGCAAGATTGGATTGACTAGCTTGGAAAGTAGATTGAGGAAAAAATGTAAGTTGCTTGTCGTTGTTGCTGAGAAAGAGTCAACTCAAGGAAAAGGTAAAGCAACTATGCATTAAAGTTGAGGAGGCCTATGATGCTAAGCTTTCAAAAGGTTATAAGACTTCCATAGATAGTCACAAATCAAATTTTGCAAGTTGATGCCTCAAATTCAAAGAGGCACAATATAGCAATTCATGTTAAGCCCTGCCTTCAATGATACTAGTGTTGGTTTTAGAATAGACAAAGCTAAGAAAGGGTTCAATAAAGCTATCAAGCAATCGGAAGCTTTAGGCTAACAAATTCAAGAAGAGTAGAAGGGGAAGTTTGATTTATTTAAAGATGATTAGCTGAAAGATCATCCAAAGGACATGAATCTTGCTTAAAAGTCGTTGCCTACCCAAGCATTCCCTTAGTGGCAAAAGAATTTGACTTTGCCACACTTTTTGCTTACAAGATCCAAGAAAAGAAACTTAATGTAGTTGCAGAATTTCCTCTACCCTCCAATTCTAGAGGATAAGATTGGGCCTTCTCAACTGTCAGGTGCTTGCAATCTGGAGAAGAAGCGGGAGGTTAAGAGGCCTTTAAAGGTTGTGGATGTTAATGCTGCCGAGGAGGAAGAGGACACACATCATATATACCTAGCATAGGCTCTAGAAAATAGGCTTGTGATTGACTAGCCTCTCTTGTGAACACTTTCCTTGCATTGGAGGAATCACCTGCTGTAGGTCTTCTTGATATTACTAAAATAATGCTAATAGTACATGAGTTTTTAGCTTCGTGCTATTCCTAACTCTTCTCTAACTTTGACTATTTATTGGATGAGCATTAATAGTTTATATCATCTCTTGGTCAAAATTACTTTAAGGACTATCCTTCCTTTAAACTACACATCTTTCAAGTATCCACGTAAAATTAGCTTCTTGATTTTATCCTTCAGATTCTAGCACACTTTGGTGTTATGTCCTCAATTTAAATGAAAACAACACTATTTCTCAAACTTTTGCTTTTGGGGTTTGTTTGCCATTATTGAGGTACGCCAAATTAGGCCATACTATTTAGCTATAATTAATATCTGTCCTCGATATAGTTAAGATAATGTATCTTTAGAAGGATCTACGAGGACTACATCGGTGATCATCCAACTTTTTATTACTTGTGTTTCCTTTTTTCTAGCAATTTGTATTTGTTGGCATCCAGAGAGGTTATCATTATCTCAATTTAGATGTAATTCTTTATTTGCATAAGGAGTTCTTCCAGAGTGGTAGGAAACTTTCCTGCTTTGGGCTTTTGAAAGTTTTGGTGCTTCAGGTTTTGTTGGATAATATTGGCTAGGAGTTCCCAATTGATGTGCATAATTTCATGCACCATTTAGACAAATCAATTAATTTAGTCCTTTAAGCACTCTTCATCCTTATACTTCATGGTGAATACGTAAGTAGCTATCTTGGGTACTTGTAGTTAATGGAAACATTGTGGAAGACATGTTGTGCCAACTACTCCCAACCAGTGATGGATTCTGCCGCATTTAGTTTAACTATGTCAAAGAGTGCTTGGTAAGAGTGGTATGAAAGACCTTATCATTAGCGGCTTCACTAAATTCATAAAGCTCCACTTTCACTAAGAAATTGTCAAAGCGTTCCTAAAGGTCAATTGTGCACCATCAAACTCTAGCAGGTTGGCAACCTTCATACCTGGGGACAGAGACTCTACTAAGATGGCTGGGTAAAGTGGGCTACATCTTAGGTATTCACTTTCTGTTTCTCTTGAGAGTTGAGAGACTACTAAGTGAGTTAGAAGTTCGACTGCAGTAGGCAGTTGCCTTGATTAGTCTACTTGAATGAAAGACCATATATATGTATTTTGAGATAGAGAAAGCGTGGTGTCCTATTCGTCATTCATCTTGCATTCTATCCTTTCCAGAGATGATGATATTTCTCTACTTTGACTAGAGAACTAGGTTTACTTCTCAAGGTGGTGTTATCTACGTATTAAGCCACCGCTTTAGTTACAGTTTGTGTAGAGGCATTCTCCACCAATGACAGTTATGCTTCATGGGTCATCTATTGCATTAGCTCTTAGAGAGTAGAGCTTGCAGAGCAGGTGTTTCTTTTAGTGATAGATGCATTTTAGGTGCTAGCTCCATGTCCAAATGGGACTATATTTTTGCCTTAGAGTTGTGGTTAATTTTTCTATGGTCCAATTTGCTCCTGTCAAAAAATTTTGTTTCCTAAGTAAACGCTCCATCATGGAATCTATAGATTTTTTGGCCGAAAAAATGGCCTGTGCTTGATCTTGAACTGGCTGTTGACCTACAATGCCAACAAGCTCCCAAGTTTAGGTGCCCATCTTGATGAGCTTAATTTGTTGGGCTAGCATGATCATTTTATTTATTGATTGATTTAATTAGACTCTTTATTTATTTATTCCCTTAAGAACTTATTTTGCCATATTAAATATCAATTTAAGTCAAACTTTACTCCACACAAATTATAACTACTTTTTCAAGTTATGCTTAATTATTTCTTGTAATTTAAGGATATCAAATTCTTTGAAATTTCATTCCCCACAGTATAGTTAATTTTCGAAACAATGCTTATTAAATTTGAGTACTTTAAAGAAATTAGTCTTTGCCAAAAATAATTATGCACAAATTATAGATATTTTTGAGATTATTCATAATCAATTGAGCAATTTAAGGATATTGTATTGAATAGCGTAGTTTATACTATATTAAATTGAGTGATTTAAAGATATTCATTTGTATCAACTTATATTTGGGTACAATTATAATTATTTATCAAAATTTTGTCTAATCAATGCGGGTAATTTAAGAATAATATTAGTATAAGTTAAATCTAATAGGATCAAGTAACATAAGGATTAATTTGTGTCAAATTATGTTTATGCACAAATTATAGCTATTTTCCAAAAGTATGCCAAAAGTTTTAGGGAGGAAATATAGGCAATGAAAAGTTTTGGATTGCCAGTGCAAACAGACCAAATTTTGGTTATATTTATAGTTAAGGATGAAAATTTTTCTAATTCTCACCAATGCACCCTTCTTCACCTCAACTCGATTTTGCTCTATTAAACACGACAATATCAAATTTTTCCAAAAATAGCCAAGAGAAAATGAGAATTTGGTGGCCAGTGGTAGAAAATGGATGGCGAAAGCGGGTTTGTTGGTTTACAAGTTGAAGCATCAAAATTTTAGGTTAGTTGTGCAGACCTCATCACGAGGAACATCCTGGTACCTTCAGCTCAAAGATTGAAGGCCGGAGCAAGGAGAATTTTAAAAGGGAAGACACGGCGGTGGACGGCAGCGTGGTGGCAGTTTTAAGGCAAATTGACCAGTGGGAAAGTGGCAGTAGTGAAAATTAACCTGGGGGTTTGATCAAGCTCAGTGAGGTGCCACTCTAGATGGTGGCAGATAAGCTCCGATGGTGGTCAACAGCGGCCAACGGGCAGAATCTTTAGCTTTTCATTCTGAACGCGTCTAGGCCAAAATTAAACCTTAAATAAAACTAGATTTAGTTCAAATGGGTAAATTTTAATTTTATCAAATTAAATTTACCTTGAATCGATTTGAATTGTGTTAAGTTGACTTGAGCTTGATATTTGAATGTTAACATGAATAGCATGAATGTGATTTTTGAATGAATAAACCTCCAATTGTAAACTCCAGCTGAGTTCTATTTGGAATGAACTTTAATAAATAAGGTAGATTAAATAGATGTTAATGAGAAAGATTAGAAGTGATACGCCAACTTTAGGACTTGATTATGAGAGGTAAGTGATTTATCATACTATTGCTGGAAACTATAATGAATTTATATATAGTTGAGAGTAACCTATCCTTGGGAGTCAACCACACAAATAAGACCTACACAGACTTTTTTTAGGAACAGCAATATGTAACAACTTAACAAGTAATGTGATAACGTTGGAATTAGGTTCCAACACACTGTTTAATGAATTAGGTAATAAGGATGTGGATATTGAGGAAAGTTAAGAGGGCAATGTCAGACAAGAACTGTCATGTGAGCTTACATTAGCTTTTATTGCTAGAAAAAGAACATAGGTAGTTGTTAGTGTACTACTATTATTTAATTCTGTTGGTGTTACCGATCATTGCTGCTGTTATTCTATATTACTCATCGACTCTTAGCTACTGTGATAATCTTAATTTTGCCTCTTGTCTCTTCCTTAGTGGTTATTGACCTATGCTCACATGAGATTCATTCCTATCCAAGATTATTGAATTTGGTGTGTGTGCACAAGTTTTGAGTAAGTAACTGCTTGTGAAAATATTACTTCATATCACCCTTTCTTACTAAGCACTTGTTGATTTTATTCGATATTGCTTTATCCAAAATTGGTGATTGTGTTGAGAAAGCTAAAAAGTAATTTTGAAGTATTTGTTGTACTACCATATCTCTCTGGAAACTAGCATAATGCTGGGTTGTTAGTAATGATGTTAACATGGCATTTTGATTTGTGCCATGAATTATTGTTGGGTATATTCTGTGCTATCAGTGAATATGACTAAATACCCTTGGGGTGGGCCCTAAGATTAGTACTAAAAAGTGATCAAATGGCATGGACCGACGGTAGCTAGTCTTCAGTCGATACCCTATTACGGTTATCCTGTCTTCTAGCCAGTTGGACGTAACTTTCTACAAGTGGGATAAGATATATAACTGGCCATGCCATTTGTATGTGTATTTTCGAGTCGATCACTCAGACTAGAGGAATAAGGGTTTCTGTGTTTTTTAAAATGGAGAGATAAAGTAGGAGAACTATTAATAGCATATTTTGTAAAAGTGTTATGGATTTCATCTTCAGTGTGATTTAATCTTATTTTGTGTTTCTTGCATGTATTCGCTATTAAATTTCTTGCTGTTGCTATTATATTTCCTACTGGTGCTAGAAGTTATGACCATACTATTCTAAAATCTTATGTAATGTGTTCACTAGAGTGAGTCTGGTTGTCAGTACCTGTAGTCCATTGTTGCTACATTAAATTACTAATCTAGTTGGTGGCTACTCTACATAATTGTACAACTTGTGTTGTTTTACAGCTCACCAAGTCATTTGAACTTACAGTTTATCTTGTTCATTTTGTTATCCTCCTAGATAAGATCACGCAAACCTGATAGGGTTAGGTATACTTGTATATATTGTATGTAAATTTGACCATTGTAGCTAGATAGCGTGGAAGCACTAAAACCCTTTTGTGATGTAGTATGCCTTGAAGGCATTGTTTTGTATGTGATATTGATGTACAGGTTTGACTACTAGTGATCAATGTGAAGTTTAGGACTTTTCCCTTCATTATAATATCTTCTTTCACATACTCTCTTTAAGGAATGATTGTTGGGTTACTAGCGCCCTAACTAGGGGCTCCCATCTCTAGGTAGGGGGATTACAGGTGGTATCAGAGCCTAGGTTTACGAAGGCCTAGGTTACTATAGGTTTATGTAGACCTTTTGGGACTTTATGTGTTGGTGAATATATTTCTAGGATACATGATGTGTTTTATTTTGTCTATGTTTGAGAATATTAGCAGGTATAATAGGGGCATGATATTTATTTGGAATAGTGCTGATAGACTAAAAATTACATGCCTACTGGATTGATAGGTACCCTAGGAAAAGGAAGGAGCCCGCAAAGGATGAGAAGGAAGAAAAAAAAGATGAGAAGCTTGGAAAAAGGGAATTGAAGCTCCTAGAGTTGTGCAAGAGCAAGAAAGCTCATATATATAACTTATTATGGGACATAGAACAAAAAAACTTAGAGCTTTTCTGGAGAGAAAAAATGTTAGCTGCTAGTAATAATAAGATTGACTAGCTTAAGGGGGAAAGGGAGTTAAGGAAGATTACTATAGTGGAAAGTAAGTTGAAAAAATTGTGACAGAAGAGATGATACGTGTAAAGCTCGCAGAGACACCTCAAGCAATTGCACTGTAGAGCGATGGATCAACTTGGATATATTAGAGGGAGTCTTATAAGTATGATTGATGATCTGATGGATGTTCCAAATGACCTAGAAGTGGGAACGTCAAAGCTTTAACCTCCTTAGGAAGTTAGAGAGATTGCTCCAAAAAGGATAGTAAGGATGCAGAAGGAGGGAGGTAATAAGGAGAACCCCAAGGAAGCAACACCAGAAGAGGACCATGGGGAAAGAGAACAGCAGTAGCAGTAGTGGGAAGTGGTGGAGGAAAAAGAAGAGGAAGTAAAGATGGGGATGGATGTGGACCAGGATCCAGAGAATGCTGAGTCTATTATCACAGATGTTGAAGACTAAGGAAAGAAATACTTATATATATGTAAATATATTTGCAGTAGCATAACTATGGTAATAGCTCTATGAACATTGGTTGAGGGCATAATAAACTAGCTATCACCTTAGGCCTAGCCAATTTTGCATGTTACGAACTAGGTGAATATTTAGCATAACTAATTTTATTTGTAAATTTGGACTTATATAACCTTGCTAGTGCTAACTTGGCGATCAATGAAATATCTTTTTGGTTTAATAACTTGAATGTGCCTTCTTTATGGAAATGTTATTATGTGGAAATACATGTGTAATGAAATATTCTCTTAACTTTCTTGCAAACGTAAAAGAATAGGTAGTATTCCCAAACCCTGAAGAGAGTCTAAATCATTTGATGGCCTCACACGATGAGCTACAAATACGCCCTTGACCATTTGTGGGTCGTAGAGAATGACCCCCAAGCAGTAGATCAAGTGGTTGTAGTGGTCAAGAGAGGGCTACACCAAGCTAGAAACTGCCTTGAATCAAGAAAGAAATGAGTTAAAACCCATCTATCAATCTTCTAGCCTCAAAACAACTGACAAAACTAATGCAGGCTATGTGGTGACAATTCATGCAGTTCTACCAACAGCAAGGGTAGGCCACTCAGGACCAAAATAAAAAAGAATAGACAGAAGATCGTGGTTTAGTACAATTTCTCCAATTTCATCCCTCAACATTCCTAAGCGAATCAGATGACCAGAAGACCAAGTATTGGATTGAGAAACTTGAAAAGATCTTTTAGGCATCCCACTACTTTAAGGAACAAAAAAGTTAATTATGCTACTTTTTTGTTAGAGGAAGCTGTATATCAATAGTGGAGAATAGTTGAGAAATAATGGGAACGAGATGATGTTCCCCAAACTTGGGAAAACTTTACCTAAGAACTTATAAATAAGTTTATACCACAAGTTGTGATGAACGCCAAGAGTGGGAGTTTATGGATCTTATTTAGGGGTAAATGACAGTGGCAAAGTATGAGGTAATGTTTAACAGGTTGATTTAGTATACACCATACATACTTGGGGATGAGAAGCAAAGGGCAAAGAGATTTATTAATGAACTTTAGCTTGATATTTGATGGGCCTTTGTTTCTTGGAATCTACTAGACTATGATAGTGCCCTTGAAAAGGCCATGTAAATAGAATTAGAATCTCAAGAATTGCAAAAGATTGAGAAAAGTGTTAGACGAGAGAAAGCTTTGGGATTCCAAGCCCTCAGTATCAATAGAGAAAATTTAGGAGAAAAACATAGTAAACCCCAAAGTAGAGCACTGAGGCCTCACCCATATGGAATTAGGAGCACAACATATCCTGCCTGAAATACTGACAAAGGAAATTACAAATTTTGTGGGCACCAAGCTATGGTGAAACAAACTATTGCAAAAAATAAGAAAGGTGTGTGCGTTGTGGCAGTGATCAGCATCTGATTCAAAACTATCCTCACAATAATAGGGTCCCTATAGAAACCAAAAATGATAAGGGTAAACAAGTTAAAGGTTCAAATGTCAAATCAAAAGTTCAAGCTCCGACATATGCCTTTACTGGTGAAAAAGGGGCCGACCCAAATGACGTGGTTAAAGGTATAGTTTTTATTTATGATGTTGTGGGTAAGAATCTTTATGATTTGGTTGCTACTCATTCTTTCATATCTATACACTTTACACCTAAGTTGAGGATACCTCCAAAATGTATACCGTACTAGCCAGAAGTGCTTACGCCTAGGGTGTGGTGATGAGAACTGACATTGTGTATAGAGCTTGTCCTATCAAAATTGAGGATCAAGAATATAAGACCAATTTAGTAGAATTATCGATCCAAAATTATGATTTAATTTTGGGGATGGATTAGTTGTATCGTCACCAAGCCCAAGTGAATTGCTATACTAAGTAGATTAAACTTGAAGCAGCAATGCAAATTCCAACGAATCAACCTGATGACTCTGCTCCATCAATACTGCTAATATCAACAATGGAGGTGAAAAGGATCCTAAGAGAAGGAGGTCTTAGATTTTTGGCTTATCTAATAAATAAACCCCAAGACCACACTAAGTTAAAAGAAGTAGAAATGGTGAGTGAGTTTCCTGATGTATTTCCAAAAGAACTACAAGCCTTACCACCTAATTAGGAGATATAGTTTACTATTCATACACTTTTGGGAACTTAAAGACCCTATACCGGAGGCCCTTGTGGAGTTGAAAAAGTTAAAGAAATAATTACAAGAGTTAGTGGAAAAGAAATTTATTTGACCTAGTGTCTCTCATTGAGGAGCCTCTGTGCTTTTTGTCAAAAAGAAAGATAGAACACTTAGGATGTGTGTCAAATACCAAGAGTTAAATCGGATCACCATAAAGAATAAATATCCCCTGCCATATATAGAGAAACTATTTGATTTACTATAAGGATCTGCAATCTTATCAAAATTAGACCTGAGACAAGAGTACTACTAGTTAAAAATTCAAGAAGAACATATTCCAAAGATAGCATTTAACTCTCAGTATGGTTACTATGAATTTATGGTAATGCCATTGGATTGACAAATGCCCCGGCGGCATTGATGGATATGATGCATTGGATTTTTCATCCATCCCTAGATCAATTCGTAGTGATCTTCATTGACGACATCTTGGTCTATTCTAAGATAGAAGAAGTACATGCCTCTCACTTGCGTTTAGTTTTAGAGACCCTTCTGAGATACCAGTTGTATGCCAAGTTTAGTAAATGCAAATTTTGGTCAAAATGAGTAACCTTTTTAGGGCACATTATATCTGAAGAGGGGTAGAAATTAACCAAGCAAAGATTGAGGCAATAGTCAACTAAAAATAACCAAAAAATATAATCGAGGTATGAAGTTTCTTAGGGCTCATGAGGTATTATTGAAGATTCATGCAGAATTTTTCCAAGTTGGTAAATCTACTGACCAAACTCACTCAAAAGGACCAACGGTTCGAGTGGAATGAGGCATATGAGCAGAGCTTTCAGGAATTAAAAAAGCGATTAACCTCAACCTCAATTCTAGCTCTTCCTGAAGGACTAAAAGGATTTATAGTATACACTAATGCATCCAAGGAAGGACTTGGTTGCATACTGATGCAAAGAGGACGTGTAATCACGTATGGTTTAAGAAAACTTAAAGTACATGAACAAAATTATCCTACCCATGATTTGGAACTAGCCGCAATGATTTTTGCTTTGGCTAAATAAAGGCATTACCTATATGATGCAATTTTTGAGGTTTACACTGACCATAAAAGCTTAAAATATTTATGCTTCTAGAATGATTTAAATATGCGTCAATGCCGATGGATGGAATTTTTTAAGGATTATGACTATCCATAACCTATCATCTAGGTAAAGCCAATATAGTAGCAGATGCATTAAGTTGGAAGGGAAAGTTAACCCATATGGAATGAAAGAGAGCATGAGGGGGACAAGATGAACAGACCATTGTAAAGATGAGTAACCGTGTATGGCTTGCAGAACTCAGTATTCACCTCGAATTATACAATGAACTGTGAAGAGCTTAAACAGAGGATGTAGAGATTCTGAAATAAAAGAAAACCAGCTCTATCTTTAAGGATTTTGAGTTTAAGGTCGATGATCATGATGTACTATTATTCCATCAACACTTTTATGTACCTGAGAAATTCAAATGAAGACTTCCAAAAGAAACACATTAGGCTAAATTACAGTACACCCAGGTGGCACCAAAATGTACCTTGACTTGAAGGAACACTTTTGGTGGAATGGATGAAGAGAGATATTGCTGAATATGTTCAGAAATGCATGATGTGCCAGCTGGTGAAAGCCTAACATTAATGACTATCTGGGGATCTACAACCATTTTCAATACCTGATTGGAAATGGGAACATATTACTATATATTTCATGGCTAATCTGCCTACCGTGCAAAGTGGATATAGCAGCATATGGGTGATAGTAGACAAGCTAACCAAGTCTATGCACTTTTTACTAGTAAAATCATAATATCGAGTGGAAAACTTGGCAAACCTCTATGTCAAGGAGATCATTCAACTATATGGAATGCCAGGTAGTATCATATCCAATCAAGATCCCAAGTTCACCTCACGATTATGGAAAAGTCTGCAGGAGCATCTTGGAATAGAATCACATTTTAATACTGCCGCACATCCATAAACTGATGGTCAGCCTGAGCTAGTTATCTGAATTTGAGAAGATATACTTTAGGCGTGTACTTTAGATTTCAATGGAAGTTGGGATAGGTATCTTCTATTAATAGAATATGCCTACAATAACAGTTATCAAGCTATTATACAAATGGTACCCTATGAAGCTCTTTACGATCAAAAGTGTCGATTACCTTTACATTGGGATCTTAACAACCTAAAAACTTTAGGCCACAAAGCATCAATAGGTATGCCCCTAGAGCTCATTCAAGAAGCTATCGACAAGGTTTAGATAATAAGGCAACAGATGAAAACTACACAAGACCGTTAAAAAAGTTATGCTGATAAAAGAAGGAAAGATTTAGAATTTAACGCATGAGATGAAGTATTTCTAAAAGTATCTCCTCACAAGGGTATCAAACAAATTAGAAAAGGAGAAAAGCTCAGCCCAAGGTACATTGGACCCTTCAAGATCTATGAGAGGATTGGGCCAGTAGCTTATTGACTATTATTACCACCTAATATGACCGAGATACATGATGTATTCCATGTTTCACAACTCAAGAAATAATACCTTGATCCTTCCCACATCGTGGCCTTTGAAAGTATTCCACTACAAAGTGATCTCTCATATGAAGAACATCCTATTGCCATTTTGGATCAAAAGTTTCAAGAGCTCAGAAATTGAAAAATTCCTCAACTAAAAGTGTTATGGAAGAATCAACAGGTAGAAGAAGTGACCTAGGAACAAGAGGATTTTATGCGGTAGCATTACCCAAAACTTTTCCAATCTTCAAGTATGAATCTGGGGGACCAGATTCTCTTAAGGGGGGAGGAGTTGTAACACCCCAAAATTAAAAAAAAAGAGAGAGATAATAATTAGGAAGATGGAATAATATGATAATTGAAATTAGGATTTAAATAAATAAAATTTAAGTTGGGAGGTTAATAAAATTATGGAAACTAGGAAGACTAAAAATTTAATTTAGTTGGACTTAATTGTCAAAAATTTAAAAGTTTTGGGGGTTAAAATATAATAAGTAGAAGTTTAGGGGCTGAAATGAGAGGTGTGGGCTTAAAAGTAAGGCAGTTAAAAGTTTTGGGGAGGAAATATAGGCGATGGAAAGTTTTGTGTTGCCAGTGCAAATAGACCAAATTTTGGTTATATTTATAGTTAAGGACAAAAATTTGTCAAATTCTCACCCACGCACCCTTCTTTACCTCAACTCAATTTTGCTCCGTTTTAGCTCAAAATTGAAATATAAACCAACCATCTTGTTCCTTACCTCACCAGGAACACGACTATATCAAGTTTTCCAAAAATTGCCAAGAAAAAATAAGAATTCGATGGCCGCTGGTAGAAAATGGATGATGGAAGTGGGTTTGTTAGTTTATGGGTTGAAGCTTCAAAATCTTAGGTTAGTTATGTAGACCTCATCATGGGGAACATCTTGGTACCTTTGGTTTGGATATTAGAGGCCAGAGAAGGAAGAATTGTGAATAAGAAGACGCAGCAAAGGATGGTGGTGTGGTTGGAATTTTAGGGCAAATTGACCCGTGGGGAGGCAGCATAAGTGAACATTGACTTAGGGGTTTGGTCAAGCTCAGCGAGGTGCAGCTCTATGTGGTAGCAGATAAGCTCCAACAGTGGTCAACGGGCAAAATCTATAGCTCTTCATTCTGAACGAGTCCATGCCAAAATTAAACCTTGGGTAAATTTCAATTTTATCAGATTAAATTTACCTTGAATTGATTTCAATTAGGTTAAGTTGACTTGAGCTTGAGATTTGAACGTTGACCTGAATAGCATGAATGTGATTTTTAAATGATTAAACCTCTAATTATCGACTTCAATCGAGTTTTGTTTGGAACAAACTTAAATAAAATAAGCTTGATTAAATAGATGTTAATAAGGAAGATTAGAAGTGATATGCCAACTCTAAAATTTGATTATTAAAGTTAAGTGATTTATTGTACTAATGCTGAAAACTATAATGAAGTTATATATAGTTGAGAGTAACCCGTCCTTGGGAGTCAACCACATGAATAAGACCTACATAGACTTTTTTTAGGAACAGCAACATGTAACAACTTAACAAGTAATGTGATAACGTTGGAATTAGGTTATAACACACTATTTAATGAATTAGGTAATAAGGACGCAGATGTTGAGGAAAGTTAAGAGGGCAATGCCTGACAAGAACTATCAAGTGAATTTACATTAGCTTTTATTGCTGGAAAAAGAACATAGGTAGTTGTTAGTGTATCACTATTTCCTAATTCTGCTAGTGTTGATGCCGACTGTTGCTGTTGTTATTCTATATTACTTATCGACTCTTAGCTACTGTGATAATCTTGATTTTGCCTCTTATCTCTTCCTCAGTGGTTATTGACTTATGCTCACATGCGATTCAATCCTATCCAAGATTATTGAATTTGGTGTGTTTGCACAAGTTTTGTGTAAGTAACCGCTTGTGAAAATAGTACTCCACATCACCCCTTCTTGCTGAGCACTTCTGTTGATTTTTTTTGATATCGCTTTATCTAAAATTGATGATTGTGTTGAGAAAGTTGAAAAGTGATTTTGAAGTATTTGTTGTACCGTCATGTCTCCCTGGAAACCAGCATAGTGCTGGGTTTATTTGTAATGGTGTTAACATGGCATTTTATTTGTGCTATGAATTATTGTTGGGTATATTCTGTGTTATCAGTTATGAACTAATACCCTTGGGGATGGGCCCTAAGATCGATATCGAAAGATGACCAAGCAATACGGATCGATAGTGGTTGGTCACTAGTCGATACCTTTTTACGATTATTTTGTCTGTCAGTCAGTTGAAGGTAACTATCTATAAGTAGGATAAGATATATAGTTGCCCATGCCATCTACATGTGTATTTTTTAGCTGATCACTTGAGCTGGAGAAATAAGAGTTTTTATGTTTTTGAAAATGGAAAGACAATGTATGAGAACTACCAACAACATGTTTTGTAAAAGTATTATGGATTTCATCTTCAATGTGATTTAATCTTGTTTTATGTTCCTTGCCTATATTCGCTATTCAATTTTCTGCAGCAGCTGTTGTATTTCCTATTGGTTCTAGAAGTTGTGACCATACTACTTTGAAATCTTATGTAATATGTTCACTAGAGTTAGTCCGATTGTTAGTGCCTGTAGTCCGTTGTTGTTACATTAAATTACTAATCCAATTAGTGGCTAATCTGTATAACTATACAAATTATGTTGTTTTATAGCTCACTAAATCATTTGGACTTACAATTTGTCTTGTTCATTTTGTTCTCCTCCTAAATAAGATCACATGAGCCTCATGGGGTTAGGTATACTTGTACATATTGTATTTAAATTTGGCTGTTGTAGCTAGATAGCGTGGATGTACTAAAACCCTTTTTGTGATATAGTATACCTTGAAGGCATCATTTTGTATGTCATATTGCTATATAAGTTTGACTACTAGTGATCAATGTGAAGTTTAGGACTTTTCCCTTCATTATGATGTCTTCTTTCACATACTGTCTTTAAGGAATGATTGTTGGGTTACTAGCGCCCTAACTAGGGGCTCCCACCTCTAAGGTGTTACATAGAATGTAATTTAAACACAAAAAAATATAATTTTATTGCGCAAACACCCGCATCTTTGCATAATACTGAACTACAAGAATAATATCATTCCACTACCAATAGAATAGATGAAGAAAACCCCTTAGATAAGGATGAAACACAAGAACCTAATGTTATTGACACACAAGCACCCCATGCTATTGACACACACAATGATAAACATGGAAATAAAGAAAGAAGATTAACTAGTGATGTATAGAAATGTATAGCTACTGGCCCACCCGATTCGAAGCATTGTAAAATTTGTTGTGCAGTTTATAAACATAAAAAAGGAAGTGGAACGAGTACAATTAAAAAAAATTTAGACACTCATCATCCAGGTTGGAATAAAAAGAGTGTGGGGGTATAGGGTCAATCGCAACTTTATTGAAATGAATCAGGCAAGCTACAAAGTTGAAGATATAGTCAAGAAAATATGAGAATAGGTTTATCTAGATTAGTTATACAAAATGAGTTACCTTTTACTTATGTCAAAAATGAATTAGTAACTAGATATAATTAAATGTATTTACAATCGGCTTATAAACTTATTTCACGTAACACTTGTTATAATGATGGGTATAAACAATATTTAGCAAAAATTTTAAATTTAACTGAAATTTTTGATAATTTGAAATGTATAGTTTCTTTTACATCCGATATGTGGTTAGGTAAGGGCAATTTGCATTATTTATGTGTTACAGCTCATTGGATTGATGATCATTAGTGCGTGCAAAAAAGAATAATTGAATTTCAACAACTTGATCATCCCCATATGGGTATTCATATTTATGAAGCAATTAGAGATTGCCTTAGGGGTTGAAAATTAATGGATAAAGTTAAGTCTATGTCTTTTGATAATGCATCTAATAATACATCTACTGTAAGAGAATTAGTTAAATTAATAGACCCTTTAGAAAATGGTATTTTTTCCATGTTAGATATTTTTATCATATTATTCATTTATAATGTAAAGATGGTTTAGTAGGTCAAATTAGAAGTGTTTTAACACATTTTATGGCTTTGTCAGTTGGAATACAAGAATATAAAAGATTTTGTCAAGACCCTAGGACAAGATTTGTAATTCCTTACTTAGATACTCAACATAGGTGGAACTCTACATATAGAATGCTTAGTGAGGAAATGCCTTATCGTCGTATAATTAATGAATTTTCTAATAAAAAAATGTTTGATGATTATGATGAACCATTTTTGCATGATGCGAATTGGGATATTGTGAAAGTTCTTGCTCCACTTCTTCATACATTTAATGATAAAATCAAAATTATGTACAGTCATTTTTATCCAACATCTAACTTGTTATTATATACACTATATGAAATTGCTCAATTATTTGATAATCATAGATATGATGAACATTTAAGTGAAGTAGTTTGTGCAATGGAAAATAAAATTTCTTAAGTATTATGAAAAAATACCATACATAGCAATTATTTCAAGTATTTTAGATCCCAGATTAAAGTTAGCTATGTGTGTTGTATTAATGAAAAATATAATGATTTTATACTTCATGAGGATTTTAGCTATGAAGAAGAAAAAACAAGAATTTTAGATATTTTGAAAAATTTGTATAATGTTTATAGTCAAAATTGTGGGATAGGACAAATGCATGTAAGTACGCAACGGCCATCTACCACCAAAAGAGGAATGTTTGCATCATTAGGTAATTTGATGAATGAAAGATCATCAAGTTCAAGACCCAAAAGTAGCGCGAAGATATATTTACAAAATGCATATAAAGAAGACTATGAAGGATTTGATATGATAGAGTGGTGGAAGAATAATGCTAAAGTGTATCCAATTCTTTCAGACATTGCTCAAGATGTACTTGCACCTCAAATGTCGATGGTGGCATCTGAGAGTGCCTTTATGTGGGCAAGCGCACATCGACCGATACAAGATCGCGGTTAAAACTCGATTCGATCAAGTTTTGTATTCTTTGAAAGGATTGGCTAGACCAAGAGTATAGAAACAAAAATTTGAAAAAGGTGAAAACCATATTACCTCAATTTGAAGAAAGTGATGAAGAATGGCTTGAAACTGCATCCATCACCTCATCTCAATCCAAGAGCGATTTAGACAACTTAATTGAATGACTGATTTATCATTGGATATGTTTAGATGTTTAGATATTACAAAGTTATTTATTTATTTATTGTTGTTATTATGTACTTTCATTTAGAGGTTTGGTCAAATCCACCTCTATGTAATTATTGTTTTCTAAATTAATGACAAGTAGAGGGGTTCATGCTAAACTCCTCACCATCTTATTTAGTGGTGTTTTTGAAAAAATATAATTGATAAAAAAATTGATATAAGTATAAATTTCTAAGTTTTTATAAAAATTTAAGTGTTGTAAAATTTTAAACATCACATAAGTATAAATTATTAAGTCTTTTAAAAAAATATAAGTGTTGAAAAAACATTAATAATCACATAAATATAAAGACTTCAAACTTTTAAATTCATTTTCAAATGAAAAAAAAAGAAACTCGTGAGCCAACCCGGGAGCCGAACTGCCTAGCTCAACTCATATATAAACCGGCTCACCTATATAGTGGGTTGATTTTGAGTCGAGCCGAACTTTTCAATTTTTAGCCCGTCATGGTCCAAATCGTGAATGGCCTACGAGCTGGCCTGTGACTACCATGAACTGTTTGTTAAACAAGCTGGGCTGGCTCAACCTGACCCATTTGACACCTCTAGTTTGAGACCCAAATAAATTATAACTATTTTCCAAAATTATGCACAGTTAATTTGAGCAATTTAAGGATGTCGATTATAATAATTAGATTAAGTAATTTAACGATACTAATTTTTGTTTTTACATCAATAATAGCTATTTTTTCAAAACTATGCCTTATAGATATGGGTAATTTAAATATATTATATTATGTAGTATATATAATAATTAATTAATACGACTGGATATTTTAAAAATGTTGTTTTATATTAATTTTTACTAATTTACATATTATAACTATTTTCCAACATCATACATAACAGTTTAAATAATTCAAGGATATTGCATTATACAGGTCATACCTCATAACATCGAGCAATTTAAAAATATTAATCTATGTCAATTTTTATTCCTGTACATAAATAATTATTTTCAAAAATATGTCTAATTAATTTGAGAGTGATTTAAGAATATTATTTTATACAATATTATTATACATAAGAAGATCGAGTAACTTAAGAATATATGATGCGACTAAAATTGGATTTAGGGACATTTTTGTTAAAGTTAATAAATTAAGTAAATAGGCCAGAGAGCCTAAAGCACAAGCCAGGCCCATAAAGAAGGTTGAAAAACCATAATAGGCCTAAACCTATCATGACTAAAATCTATAAATATCAAGTCATGGAGAGAAAATAGGATACAAGAAGTCATTTGCAAAGTTTCTCAGAGTGAAAAAAACTCTCGAGAAGAGCATATCTCCCTCCATGCATTCCTAAGAAAATGAATGAAAAGACCTTGCTCCATGTTCAAGTAACATCATTTTGCTGCTATCTGTGGAAAACTCAAAGGAAGAAAAAGGAATGCTCAGGATGCAGGAGGGATATAGAGTTCACCCTCTCAACACCCAGGTGGTATTGATGTTCAAGGATGTAAGGAGCTACCAGCCAAAGGCATCTTCCCAAGTAATGTTAGAGACACTCCCTAGTACATTCATCCCCCTTAAAGAAACACATGCGAACTAAGCATCATTCCCTGGAGATCTCACAATTCTGCTGACTCCAAAAATATTGACAAGTCTATTGTAAAGTGTTACCAATCAAGTCTTGGACACCTCAACTACTTAGTGCGTGGAAGAGTTGCTATAACCTTATCAACAAGATTGGGGGGCTTCGGCCTTCCCAGAGCTGACTACCCAAAGGACTGATGCTAAGAGAAGCTTCACTCCTCTCTTTTCCTTCCAACCCAAGATTTCTCAATCCTTCTCCCTGGGTAGCCTTTTCAATTCAATACCTACTGCGACTAGATAGTAGACTCAGCACCAGCACTATAAATCCTAGATGATGTTAGAAATCTATCCCAATCCACAACTATCACTCGGACGAAGAAACATGGACTAACCAATGGATAGCATAGTCAAAGTAAAGTGCTTAAGGCATATGGCCATAACTGATCCTAAGCATTTCCCACCTATATTCCACTCATCGTTCCATGAGAAGAAGTTCCATGCCAGGCCCTACAACATGGCTATGCCATGTATCTAAAAGAATGACGAAAGAGGTGGAAAAGCATAAGACAGATAATTGGTGCATTTTCCACAGTCATTATGGACACACTGCCGAGTACTATAGACACTTGAAGAATGAGATCAAGAAGTCGATCTAATTAGGACATTTTGGAAAGTATGTAATGCATGAACCAAGCAATCCCACAAACATTCTAAAAGTTAAAAAGTAAAATTCTAGCCATCTACTACTCAACAAGCACCAAAAGCATGCCAATGAACACTATGCCAATGATGGAGGTGACCTCTTTACTACTAAGACAATGTTGACGCTCCTAGGAGGACTTAACAAAATAGGTGACACCACTATCAAGAGGGAGCAGCACAAAAATTAGCATGTGCATGAGCCTATATTATCAACCCCAATGAAAGAGGAATTGAAAGTCAACACCTAATGAATAGGAAAGTATTAGAGAATTCAAATTCCCTTCGTATACATCAGAATCGATAGATGGTGGCCCGATTACACTTCTAAAGATGCCTCAATTGTGGAAAGACAAGAAGAGGAGAACCTAGTAATAGCTCCTCAAAATGCTAGCAAATATGGGGTGATAGACCTGAGAGCTAACTTGGAGTGAAAGCAAGCTATGAGCACACAAAAAATCCAGATTGGCAGCATACTAGTACACACCCTTTATAGCCAATATACTAGAGATACTACAAGCTGTGACATTAACTTCGATAATCTCAATGGACATACTAATAGACAAGTTAGAGCTTGAAAGATCAAGCTAAAAAATTGATCTAGAGGATACTTTAGTGAGTACGTGGACAAGTAAACGAACTCCTTCAACGAACAATCTTGTGGCAAAAGAAGAAAGAGTCCTAAGGAGCTACCTAAAGAATGTTTAAACTATGAAAGGAGCTTTGCTCCCACAACTAACCCTAAGTTGGTCCTTGTGATATTCATCATTGGAGCAACTCAAGAGAAGCTATCTGAGATTTAACACAAAGCACTACTATTGTAGAAGGTACCTATTTGTATACTAGCCAAATTAACCAAGTCGCTGCACTTGAGAGCATTCCACGCCTCTCTTAAATATACTTTTACTTTTAAGTATTTTTCTATTTTCTATTTAAATTCAAATAAAACCTACCCACTAGGGGATGACATTAGCTTCCTACTAATATTTCCTTAATTAATGCAAACTTTCCATATTCTTCATATTATGCCACTTCTATGACTTTGAACTTTGCAGCATTTATAAAGGGTAAGAAACAACATTAGACATAAGCTTACTATAAGGCTCTTTGAGGAGTGCAAAGAATATGTGGCAATCATCAGGCATAAATCTAATATAAAGGCCTACTATGGTACATGGTAGCCAATGTAATACCACTATTAACCCCTAGAGAGGTTGTGGTAATCACCCTCTAAAAAAGTCCACTATTAGATCTTTTTAGGAGTATGTGGTATCTTAAAAAGGTTTACTATCAACTCTTTTTGGGACTACGTGACATTCTAAAAAATTTCACTATCAACTCCCTCCAGAATTACATGGCATACTAAAGAAGCCCAATGTTAGCCTTTTTCATGAGTACATGGCACTCTCTAAAAAAGTTCACTATTGACTCCTTGTGGGAGTACTTGGAGATCACTCTAAATCCTTTCACTAAGAAACATCTTGGAGGACACCTATGTTATCAAGAAAAGGAAGTTCACCTAAAATCCTCACAAAGAGGAAAATGGAAACGCCTTAAAACTTAAAAAATATCCAAAGAAAAATCTCCAAGTTTGGTGACTCTACTCATCATCATGCATTTACTATGAAACCTCTCAAAAAATCCATAAGTTCGTTCTTTCTCATCTCAACACTCAGTTTATACTTAACTTGAGCTTGAAAATATCAACCTTCCTTGGAGAATTCTACTTCACATAAGGTGAACCAACAAAAATGCTAAAAGGAGGGCTTCATGTTATCCTAAGATAGTCTTATCACCTGCCATGCTTATAATTACTTCAACTTCATAAACAAGCTAAAGTATCTACCATACTTCTCACCTGAAATTCTCTAAGTCCTAAGATAATCATCAAAGGCATTGCACCACCATAAATTTAACATAAAGCTATGCAAACACTAGCAACTCATTTTAGAGAGAAAGAGAAGAAGAAGAAGAAGAGAAAGAAGAGGAGAAAGAGAATCACTGCCATAGAATCAGACACCCATTCCTAGGAACCCCAGCAAAGGAGTGCCCTATTGGTGCCCCAATGTTTAGCATCCAATAATCATGCTAATGCTCCAATCTTAGGTGCTTAGCAAGCATCCCAACTAGGTATCTAGTGGATGCCCTAATAGGATGCCCATTCCATATGTCAGCACCCAATTTTCACAACTACATGCAAGCACATAGATCCAACATCTCGTGTGGATGCCCACGATGTAATTTGTTTCTAAAATTTATGATGATGTTTCATATCCCTCATTCCTCAACTCTTGAAATATGAGTATATAATGTCAATAAGTCATACAATTAATTATGTGTTTGTTTCAACACAAAATAAACATAAACTAAAAAAATTATTATAGTTAAACGAGAAAAAAACACCAAGATGTCTAGCTAGTACTTAGCCTCTAGAATGAACATCAATACAAAAATAAAAATATTAAACAACTTTCTAAAAATGAATCCTACTCACTATTGCTATCTTAAGTACACATCTCCATTCTTGCGGGGCCACTTCAGTTGGCTTCTTTGCTGTAACCTCCACCCTATTGTTAGGGCCCTGCTCGGATGCTCTTAAAATAATATTGATCGAGATTGTAGGATCTAACATTAACATATACTCTTTAGGGTATCACCTAATCTCACTTAGAATACATTGATAACTTTGAATAGTTTGCTTGTAAATCATCATTGTTTCCACTTCCACTATGTCAAAAAATTCATCAAAGCCTTTAAAATCCTTGACAACTTCTTCACGAGTGGTGTTAATGAAGACTTTTCTAGCACGAGAATTCCTAAATTTCTCTCCACTCTACACTTTATTCATATACTTTGTCTTCAAGCACACTTATGCTCCATAAATAACTGAACCAACTCTCCATTTTAGCTATGTTTGATTGCTTTAGCAGCTATTTCCTTAAGGCTTTTGACCACAGTTAAGGCTCCTTCTATTTATGCTTAACCAATCTCTATCCCTACGTTAAAAGATGCAAAATACTCTGAAGTTATAAATAATAGTAAAAGCAATGAAGAAGAAAAAGAATCAAAATGAAGAAGTGAATTTACACTAAGGAAAAATTGCCAGCAGTTATCTTAGCTAATTGGGAAGAAAAGAATAACTCCAACATCCCTTGATCATATTTGCCAATCACACCTTGTATGTAATCAGAATTAAATGCGGTCTCATAAACATCATAATGGGAGTCCACCGGTACTTTACTGCATACCATAGTGAAAGAGTGATCTCTCTTTACTAGCATTAAAAAGACAAGTAGACTATGAACAAGTTATGGATCCATGAACACGCTTCTCAATAGGATCGAAAGGTAACAACTTAACCTCATCACCTGTAATAGAAGTGCCAGCGACTTAAGATAGTAGGTGCACCTTGCTCAATCATCGACTTAGGGGGTCCGTACGACACCCAATCAATGATGTCTCTCCATGGTATGTTTTTCAACTAACCATCATTCTGCTCTCTAACCACAAATTTTAGTGAAGTCAATCTTTTTTCCTAGTAATACAAGGAAAATTTCCTATTAATACAATGAAAATGAACTAAGTGATTATACAAATAATATGAAGGAACATATAAAATTTCATAGACAAAGATAAGTAAGAGCCATGTGTCAAAAGACAAAATATGTGAAATACCAACTAGAAACATATAAACAATATCAAAAGAAAAATCAAACAATCCCACTTCAAAAAAATTCGTGAGAAAGTGGCAATGAACTTAACTAAGATGAACCAAGAGGAGGAACTACTCTATTTGTGAGGAACGTTCTATCCCTCGTCTCTAACAAAGAAGAATCTATCCTTCCAAGTATCTTCGACAAAGGTAGCCCACACAAAAACTTATTTTTTGGCTTAGGGAATGAATGGAAAAAAGATTCATTCAATGTAAAGTGTGGTAACTATCTAAAGATATTGGCAAACTCAACTCACTCAAATGTTGTCTAAAGCCCGTGGAAGACACAAAAAAGTTAGGCACAAATTAGCTTAGACACACACCATAGCTGTGTACTATATTTAGAAAAAGACAGTCAGGAGAAATAGAGAACTCACAAGTGAAGTAACAACTAAAAACTATGAAGTACCCCCTAGGAGGCAACATCATATTTTCTTGAGGAAAAGGAAAGATAAACTTAAATTTTTCAAAAACACAAATACTACGTTTTAGAATATCTAACTCCTCGGGTTTAAGTTAATATCTAATTCCCAATACCTTTGACAAATTATCATTCCTAGCAGGAATACCCTTGGACTCCTCATTAGAAGAAACCTTCTATTTTGAATGTAAGCTAGATAATAAAGACGACTCCTTCATCTCACTCTCACCAAAAAATTCCTATTTTCTAAAGCTTGGACTAACTATACCCTAAGAGTAGAATTAGGATATGTGTGACATTATGTGAAGGACAACCCCTACAAACACAAACCAAATTGTCAATGCTGTAGGTGCCCACCTAAGGTGTCCTATGGGCACACGAGATGGGTGCCTCATGAGGATGGCCAATAAGCTATAAACTTGTCATGTTGGCTCCTTCTTCGCCTCCATTTGACTGATGTGTTTAAGTCTCCTTTCCTAAACCCAATTGAGAGATAGACTCAGATATTCTTTGACTCCATAAAGGACCTTAATGTGCTCCCTAACTCTAAAGGAGCTTTGGTAAAATATACAAATGAAAGAACCAAAAGAAAGAAATAAGTCAAAGAGTCCAAAGTATAAAGAGGATTCTACTTGAGAACTCGTCTTAGCACTCCTAATAGAGTTGCCTTCTCTTATTCCCCTCCTTAGTCAAGATGAAGTTCTTCTCTTTTTGCTAACTCCATAAGTGCCAACAAAAGCCACCTCTACGGAGCACATCTACGAAGACAAGCACTTAAAGGCCTACTCAAATGCAATTGGATGGAAGTTGAGAATCCAAAAACGCCTAAGATTAAAATAATTACTCAAATTTAACTTAAAATAAATTTAATAAATGAAACTCAAATTATATTCTTGATGTACAATTAACAATTTTACACCAAAAATAGGAAGGCTTCATGTTGTGACTAAAATTGGACATAAAAACATTTCAGTAATTGACTAAAAATAATGAATCAATCCTAGTTAATTAATTAATTGAAAATGGGTCAGAGAGCCTAAAGGACAAGTCAAACTCATAAAGAGGGCATAAAAATCCTAATGGGCTTAAGTCTATCAAGATTAAAATTTATAAATATCAAGTTTGGACATAAATTCATTTATAAAATTTCTCAGAGTAAAAAAACTCTCGAGAAGAGCAAATCTTTTTGCATGCATTTTTAAAAAGATGAACTGACACTCTACTACTTTTCGAAAAGACCTCACTCAATTTCTAATTAGCAACGATATTATATATACGATATAGGTTATACCATAAAATTTAGTAATTTAAAGATACTAAGTTGTATCAACTTTTTTTCCGTACAAATTGTAGCTCCCCTTCAAGATAATGTATGAGGAATCTATGTAATTGAAAATTATTGTGTTTGTATGAACTTGTACTTGCTCCGAAAGGGTAATTATTTTTCAAAAATATGCATAATTAATTTGAGTAGTTTTAGGATATCTATACTATTACATATAACATGATTTGTGTTCATTTAATTATGTGATTTGGCCAAATATTAAATTTTTAAAATTTTGAGTTTTTTAATTAAATTAAAAAAATCATATGTTGTTTATTTTTTTTATTTTAATAAAACCAACTTATTTACAGCTAAGTATTATGTTGTGTTTACCATATAGATTTTTATTTTATAAGATAATTTAAAAATATTTGTAATCATATTTTTATGTCATTAGATATGTCTAAAATTTAAACGACATTTATTAGCACCACATTAAGTTACTTTTCAAAAAAATCTATCTTGTCATTGACCACACGATTAATAGATATATCTTTCATTTATTTTATATGTAAATTTTGTTATTCTGTAATTATTTTTTATATTTTATTCCAACATTATTCATGCTACCATTCTATATTTTTAAAATTTAATTACTTTCATAATGATACTTTTTAGATGCATAAAATATTTTTAGATAAATACATAATTAAAGAATATAATAAATAATTTAATTTGAACAATTTATTTGAAATATAAAAATAATTATTGATTTTATTTATTTTAGTATTTTAGCACTATAATAAAGGGGGAGGGACTCATTTTCAATCACTTGAAGTAACGTTTTTTTTCCCCACAAGGGACATATGTGGTTGACATAGTTAAAAATTTTCAAAGTTCTACAATAACTACTAAAATATCAAAATGATATCAACTTTTACATTTTTCAATATATTTAGCTATGAAGTTTTATATTTACATCATGTGCATTTATTTTTATATTTTTGTTCATAATAATTCATAAAAGAATGTTTTTACATATATAGATTAATGGTGATAGATTAAAAAAGTTTAATTGAAAATATCCAATAAATTATTTGTACATTTTATACTTTTAAAGAAAACTTATGAGAAATTGATAATTTATTTTGAATTTAATATTGAGAATTTACTTATTATTTTTTGCTCATATTACATGATACAAGTTATTTGATAATTTTAAAATTAATAAAAATAACTACATATATAAATAAAAACAAATAAAATTTATTTATCAAAATTGTATGGAATATCAAGAAATATTTGAGTTTATAAAACTTGTATATTAGAAACTATTCACTAAATTAGTGATTAAAAATAACCCAATATAAATTATTTTTATAAATATATTACAAGGAGATTATATATTTACTTTAATGATAAATACTTGACATTTTGAAAACACCAAACGTCGTGAAAATTATAACTTGGCTTTAACATTATTATCAAATCGTACAAAAAAGATTTATATCTTAAAAAATTATTTGCTTATTTATCATATCAAATTATGTATATATATATAAATATATATATATCTAACTTAATAAGCATATTAAGTAAAATGTTCAGCTCTATTTTTATTTTCTTAATTCTTTCATTTATTTTTGAAAATTTTATGATTTAGTAATTTATGTATAATATATAAATTTTAGAACTAACAATTTTGAATATTCTACAACTTATTTGAGGACAAAATATTTATAAACATAATATCTTAAATTGAAATATTTATATTATTTTATTTAGTTAGTAATAAATTGTCTTTCTTCAAATAATACAAATAATTACATTTTATTTTTTCAGTCATGTGAAGTAGAATAAAAATAATTACAAAATAAATTATTTATTAATAAAATCATATTTTGCGCATCGCTCTAGGAACATGCTAGTTACATTATATAATATAGATTTCATCTAATCTGATTGAATCTTCAGGGATACAAAAGCGATCTTTACTAAACATTTTGTCTCCAATCTTTCTTGGATTTGTTTCCTCGGTAATTCATTCTAGTTTAAGATAGCAATCAAATTAGAAAAATTCAATGTGTGTATAATCATTTGTTTGTCAAAGGAGGAACATAAAGTTGTGGATTTGGGAGATTTACTATTTTAAACTTTTTATTTGTAAGTTTGTGGTGTAATTTGTAATGGAGGAATAGATGAGCTCATATTGGTTAAATGAGAGAATTTGTTGTAATAAGGAGAAGTTGTTGAGAATTGGCTCATATTAACAAAGGTTGGTCTAGGATTGAAAGGGCTTGGGAATGATGATTTGGTTGTTATTGCATATGAATCTTTGGTTCTCTTTTTGTCAGGGATTGGATTTTTGTTAGCCATTAGCTTATAAGAATTCCCCTTATAAGAAAATTAGGAATTGAATTTTTTGAATCTTTTATATATTCTATATCAAAATTAAAAATAGATAAAATAGCTTGCCATCTAGTAAAGATTTGTTTTGAAGCAATATTTTTAACATATGTTGTTAAAACTTCTTATGCAAATTTACAATCTACTCTTAAAAGAATTTTTTGGTTTAAAAGATCATCTTAAAATTTTGTCATACATAATATTATTGAAAGAATTTCTTTTTTAATCATAGAATAATTTTGTTAAGCTTCCTTCCATACTCCTGAGTAATACTTAATAATGTGTTCTTTGTTATCAATAATTTGCAACAAAATTCCTCCATATCCTATTTCAGTGGCATCAATTTGTACTATTTTGGGGAAGTTTGTCTTACATATACTAAGGCAGGATAGGTTTTTGACCTTTTGTTTTATTTTCTTAACTATTTATGTATGTTTTCTATCCAAGGTTTAGGATTTTTCTTAATTCTATCAAATAAAGGTTTACAAGTTTGTCTTAGTTTTGGAAAGAAATCACTAGCATAATTGAGTGATCCTAAAAGTCGTTGTAATTGAGTTTTTTCTTTAATATTATCTGGAAACTCTTCTCCAAATGTTAATGCTCTTTGTATAAAGGTAATAGTACTTGATAAGGGTGAAAACTGCTTATGACTAGATTAGGGCTAGGATCCAAGTAAATTGACCTAAGGATGATCGATGGATAATCTCAAAGATGGTTGAGGTCAAGTCCTACAATCAATAGCAAATGTTAGGCTAGTTGAGATGCTCTCTACTCAGGCACTCTGACGCTCAAGTCAATATAAGGTCGACCAAATAATTGAGTAATAGAGTGAGGGCTTTTGGATATATAATGGCATACCTTATGGGAAACTGACAATGGGGTATTTATAGCCTTCTCCAAATGGTTAATATGTCCAAGTTGCCCTTGTTATGTAGAATGGGCTATTGTCCTTGCTTAGGGACCTTTAGGTCTTCTCCCCTTTATGTATTATTCAAGATAGCTTTATCTAGTTTCTCAAGATTGGGTACTACACAGGTGGAGCGCCTCCTGTCTGACGTGGTAGGAAATGTGGTAATAAGGATAGCATACATCATTAATACGAAGGCATGCCGACTGTCAGGGTATTTAATGCTGCAAAATGGTTTTTCTGGCGAGCCAACCTGTCTAGTCAATATATACACCTATTTGTGAGCTATTTCTAGACTATAGTCAACAACTAACACTTTTGTGTGCTTATATAATCTTCTTGTCAAGTCAACCAACCTCCTGTGTTTAATATGGACCCTGGTTGAGGATGTTAGTGCTCTTTGAAGCATTAGCAAAAGAGAACCCGAAAGGTCAAACAGATTGACAATAGGGATGGAGTAGCATCAAGTAGGCCTGACAAGTAGTTAAGCCGCCCCACTTTGCATCCCATTTTTAGATTAAGATATACTAGGCTGGGCCTGTTGGGCCATCCTAAATCATTAGTCCTCCCCATTTTTGAATTCTGATCAAGGGTATCAATAAGAAAAATTGGGAAGTAGCTAGTTCAAGAAAGGCAAAATGCATTCGACGAGGGTTTCCAAAGTTGACTAGTATTTTGATGCATTTAAAACGTCTATTGTGTTAGGTCACATGAAGTGTCAAGCGACGACTACATCATTATTGCAAAATTTGGTTTCTTGCACTAAGATGCCTATAAATAGGCACTATGAAAAATTTCATTTTTACTTTTGCTGCTTTTCATGAGGTCGAGTTAGCTATTTACCTTGTTTCTTATTGGTCGTTTCATGCTTTTGGCTTCATAAAAAATGTGTAAGTCTCTCAAAATCTTAACTTGATCATCTCATTTTCATAATCATGCTAGGTTCATTCAATGGCATGAGTGGTTAGGGTAGTGATAGTGAGGCTACTAGGTTTAATCAAACTCTACCAAGGGGAAAGGTGACTCGTCTAGCAAGTTTAATAGTTTCACCAGTGATAGTTTGACCTCCAACAGCTCAAGCAGTGATCACACTACAGCTAAAGGTGATGCTAGGCTAAGCTATGTGTCAGTATCTTGAGGTCAACTATTCACCCTTGATCACTATAGAAAAATTATGTCCAAACTTACTCCTGTTAACCTCACACACCTTAGACAAGTTTATCACATTCCCTCTGAATACGAATTGAAAATGCCTGATCCCTCTAATAGGATGCATCAACCACCTAATAGGTGCATTATTATATTCAAAGAGGCATTAAGGTACGAGCTTAGATTTCCACTTGCTCAGCCTATAATTGACCTATTGACAAGCCTGGAGGTCTATATAACTTAACTCTTACCAAATTATTTTTCGACCATATATAGCTTTGCTATTTTGATGCACATATTCGATTAGCCTGCCACTTTTGCAAAATTCTCCAACATTTTTCATCTACCTACATCCCGAAAGTTAGGTAGTATCGATGAGTTAGGCTTTTACATCTAACTGTTCGATCCCTTTGTAAGTTTCTTATCACCCCTCATTGTCCCACAACCAAGAGTGGAAAAAATTATACTTTATCATTCAAGTACCTAAGGGTTTCAACATTTCTAGGGAGTTGTGGATGAGGCACATCAAGATGCTGAGGAACCTAACTCCAACTTGGCCTAATATTTTCATACAAGATTTAGTTAAGTTCTGCTAGATAGAGGCCCCGGTGTATTTTGAGGAAAAAATCTTGGTGCTGGCCGGCTTAATGCTAACCCCACTGGACTTACCAATAAATGCTTGATTAAGTAAATAGCCTTGTTAGTTTTAATTGCACTTGCTCTCAATATGAATTTTTTGGTTAATTTTAATTCTTATTTTTTCTTTTTTATTTTCACTTATGTTGCTCATTGATCAAGAAGAGATCATGAACAAGGCATGAGTTGAAGCTTTAGCGCATGCATAAAGAAATGAAGAGCACCATCAAGCTACGATGGTTCGTTGGGAAACTGCTATGGTGGTCAGTCGTAGCTTGAAGTAGCACAACGCTCGCCCACTATATTATCATCTCAACCTACAACTATTGTGATAAGGAGTCCTATTGGTCGGCAAAAGAGGTAGCTAGTTGAGTAGGCAGGACCTATCCTAAAGAGAATGGCTATTGAGGAAAGCAAAAGCAAGGCTAAAGGGACAACCTAGCCAACTTGGTACGACCTCTTTAGTCGGTGAGAAGATGACCAGCAATTTAGCTCCCTAAGCTACCCTTACCTCAATTTAGGATCGAGCTAGCCATGGTCATCTACAACTCTTACTCAATGGTGACAGTGAGACTAATCGAGGCCATGCTATTGAAAGTGATGATGGTCAAACTATTCACATTCGACCAAAAAAAATTCATAGACTTGAGCCAAGATGCTACACTTAAGGCCCTAGCGTATTACTTGAACATGGTAAGTAGCTAGTCGAATAATGTAGGCTAGTTGAGTATAGCCTAGTTGTTAACTTAGGTATTTTCTTTGCAGGTAAGCTAATTAGGCTATCATTTTATAGGAGATTGAAGCTAGCTCTTGGTGATCGTGATCGACTCATAGAAGAGATAGATATGAAGACATTGAAGGCTTAGCTTAAGTCTACATTGACTTGAATTGAGCAGCTAAATACGAAGCTGCAAGAGAAATAGACAGCTTGTATTGAAGGATTTGCAGCTCGTCACTGCTATTATTAAAAAGACCCAGATGGATGAGCTGCTAATGAAGGCCAGATTAGACGCTCAACAAGGTTATGAGTCTGGTTGGGCAGCAGCATACAATGCAGCCCTTCAGGATGCTTGGGATAAGTTTTACAAAACATTGACGATGATGCAATAAGAAGCCATGCAACAGTTCATATTATACTTGGCATTTCCATATGCAAATGCCATCTTTTCTCATGACGACACAAAAGATGCCTTCAACAAAGCGGTCTAGCAATTGGAGTACCTAGGGTTTGAATTCTGACCAAAGGACAAGTGGTATCTCAATCTGGTGTTGGACGAGTAGTTAAAGATATATACCGACCCCAATAAAGCTGTCTTTGAGGATGGAGCTACCGTCGCTCCTATATTTGAGCCAATTTTTTATGTCTAAAATAGGCTCACTGAGGTGGCAAAAGAGTTTAACTTTTCCAACGACTTTGCATTCAAGATTCATGATGGCAAAGTCAACATTGTTGGCTTTCTGCCTCCTCCATAAGGTACTTCACTAGTCAATATTGGGGGCCATCTCAACCACCGCTGGCTAGCATTCTGCCTCCTACTACCTCTGTGCTTGAGGAGAAAGTGAAGAGTCCTGTGATAGTTTCTATTCCTTTGAGTGACAAGCTGGATTCGTCAGTGCATAATTTATTCTGCATTAGCTTTAACGCTTTACTTCTAATAAAATGCCAAACATTAATAAATGATGACCATGGAGTCAATTGTGAGCCGACCATGGAGTTGACACTAAATGGTCAACATACTTATTCACTTTAGCTAATAAGCTTCGGTGTCTCAGTTTGAATTCAATTGCAGGTCGACTATAAGGTCGACCCTGAACGATTAACGCATTTGTTTACTTTAGGTAACAAATCTCAATGTCTTGACTTAAAGTCAATTTTTGGTTGACTATGAGGTTGGCCATGAATGATTAACGCATTTTTTTACTTTAGCTAACAAGCTTCAATACCTCAGCTTGAAGCTATTTTTTGGTCGACTATAGGGTTGACCACGATTAGCATATTAGTTTATTTTAAGCAAAAAGCCTTGCTGTGATGATGCGAGTAGATAGTTGCAGAAATGCAAACAATTCTATTAATGTGAAATAATATAGTAGAAACTTTGAGTCTTTTCACATATAGAATTTCATCAAGTTTACTGCATTCCACAATCACAAGAGCTCATTGTCGTTCACATCTGTGAGTTGATAAGTATTATACTTTGATACTTTGGTCACTGTATAAGGCTACTCCTATTTTGGGTTAAGTTTTTCTATATTCCTTGACATATCTACCTTTTTGAGGATGAGATTGCCAACTTTGAAATTTCACGGTTGACCCCCTTGTTGTAATAGTCTACCATCTTTGATCTGTATCACTGCATTGTAGTGTAAGCCTCCTGTCGCAGCTCATTGATGGTTTCCAAGTTGAGTTCCCTTTTAGAAGTGTTTTAGATCAAATTAAAATAGATCACCCGAGCCATGTGTTATATCAGTTCTATTTGAATGACTGTCTCTAATCTATAGACTGAATTATAGAGGTTGTGACTTGGGCTATTCAAAGGGTTGTTCTATATGCCCATAACATACTAGGGAGGTCATCTACCCAACTCGCTTTTCTTCCATCGAGTCGAGCTTTAAGGTGGTCAATTATAGTTCTGTTCATGACTTTAGTTTGGCTGTTAGCTTAGGTGTTCCCGATTGAGGTAAAATGCTGATGGATCCCAAAGCTTTTACACCAGTTCCTCATACTCCCGCTCTAGAATTATCTTCCATTATCCAAGATCAAAACTCTGAGGAGACCAAAATGGCAAATTATGTTCTTTCATATAAAACTCTTAATGGCCACATTGATTATTTTGGGGACTAGCCTTGTTTTGACTCAATTAGTAAAGAATTCGATTGCTATGATAATGAACTTTCTTTGACCTGTTACCTTCAAGAAAGAACCAACTATGTTGATACCTCACTAGTTGAATAGCCACATAATTTAGACGTTCACCATCGACACTAAGGGTTGGTGTGGTATGTTTAAGTGGACTTAGTAGGATAGGCAATTTCTTTTGGAAGTTGATGGTAATTTTTAGTAGGGTGGGCCAAAAATACCTATATTAGATGATTTTGTGGGCTAGAAATCATCCTTTGGAATGATTATTGCAAATGCTTGTGTGAACTTCATGTAAAACCTCAAAAGCCTAGTCCGGTGCTAAGAACTTTAAAGGTGGTCTAGAAATTAACCTCTTATAGAGTTGTCAGTGCTTGTCAAAGGCAAACTTAGTTGCTTGACTTCTAAGTCGCCGTACCTGGACCTTGTCCTTAAGGACTATTCCCTATCTCAAGTAAAGTTTGATTGCGTCTTGCCAAGAAAAAGGTATTTCTCCAACACTTCCCACCAAGTTCTAATTGAGGGAGCTTATTGTGCATTTGTCTGTGACTAGAAATATTATTGTTCTATCTCTGGTCCCTTTTATTAAGCTTACAAACTTGGATAGGGCATCACCCCACTTATTCTTCGATTGAGGTACTTAACTGAGGGTGAATTTTTTAAATAGCTACTATAACCTTTTCACCTCAGCTGGGTATTAGCTCATCATGGATTTCTTAGCTTCAAAGTTCCCTTCAACCTGCTCTACGACTAACTACAAGTTGGTGATTTTTGCTAGTTGCTCAACTCCATAGTCTGCCACCATTCTTATGCCAGTGAGGAGTGCTTCATACTCTACCTTATTATTGGTGATCGGGTAGTCAAGTTTGATAGCAAAATTATATTTTTCCACAAAAGGGGAACAAAGTGAAACTCCTATCCCTACCTTCAACGAAGCGGCTAATCCATCGATATATAAGGTCCACGTGAAAGAGCCATGGTCATGTTAATCAAGAAGGTTGAGTCTTTCAGCCACAAAGTTAGCTAAAATTTGTGCTTTAATAGTAGTTCGAGGCTGGAAGGTGATGTCAAATTCGCCGAGCTCGATCATCCATTTAGTTAGTCTTCCGAATGTATTAGGTTTTGGTAGCATTTGTTTCAATGATTAGTTTGTCAACACAATGATTACTGGGATTAGAAGTATGGCCTTAGCTTTTTGGCTAATGTGATTAGGGTAAGGGCAAACGTTTAGAATCGAGATAGTTGTGCTCAAAGCTTTGTAGTACTTTGCTACAGTAATAAATACGTTAATAGGTTCAATCTCTAATCAATACCAAGACTGAGCTGATTAAGGCTGATATATCATTGCTAAGTATATGTGTAAAACTTCTTCCAATTTGGGTTTTGTAAGCATGTGCATTGAGAAGAGATAGCATTTAAGCTCACTAGGGCCTGGTTGTGTTGGCTGAAACATTGGAAATCGGATTTCTTTGTGTTCCTAAGAATTTTGAAGAAATGTGGGTTCTTGTAGGCTAACCAGGCGATGAACCAACCTAGGGCTATGATCCTCCCAACAAGATACTGGACATCCTTGACTATTTTGGGGGGTAATATCTAAAATGGCCTGACTTTTCTATAGGTTCACTTCAATGCCTCTCTAGTTGACCATATCTTAAGAACTTGCCTCCTCGAACCCCAAACATACGCTTGTTGGGGTTGAGCTTCATGCTAAATGCTCGTAGTATTAAAATATATGATTGAGGTTAACCAAGTAATTTTTTTGCCTTTTTCCTTTTAACGATCATGTCATTAACATACACCTCCATAGCTTTTTTTATCTCATTTTTTTAACATAAAGTTCATGAGCTTTTTGGTAAGTTGCTCCTGCATTTTTGAGTCAGAAAGGCATGACCAAGAAACAATATACCCTATTGGGGACAACAAAAGAAGTTTTGTCTCTGTCCTTAAGTGCCATGAAAATTGATAGTAAACTTGGAAAGCATCCATCATACTCAATAATTCAAAAGTGACAGTGGAATTGACTAACAAATCTATACGAAGCAGGGGGTAAGGATCTTTTGGGTAAGATTTATTCAAATCAGTAAAATCATTACACGTGTTATTTTTCCTCATTCTTAGGGATAAATATAATGTTACAAAGCTAACTAGGAAATTGAATTTCTACAATATATCTAGCCTTGAAAAGTTTGTTGACCTCCTCCTCGATAATCTGATATCTTTCAGCATTGAAGGTCCTGGTTTTTTGACTACATTAGCTTGTATGAAGGGTCCATATTTAGGCAGTGGACAATGATGCCAAGGTCGATTCCATGGAGATATGAGGCTTTACATGTGAACACATGATGTTTTTGCAAATAAATTCGACCATAAGACACTTCATATTATTGCCCATGTCACTTTAGATCTTAGTCATCTTATTGAGGTTCGTTGGTTCTAACTCAACTATTTTAAATTCTCCAATAGACTCCACCCTAGTCTCTTTAAGCTTGTGTTTCTTAGTTTGCTATCCCTCCTCAGGTTTAACTATTAGGGCATATCCTGAGGGTTTCAACTTTGGTTGATTCTTCTACTCATTAGCCTCGATCAAAATTGTGTAGCAACACTATGTTTCCTTAACATTACATAAGAGTTCAAATGTGCCGACAAAAGTTAGGAATTTAACTTTTATGTTTTCGACACAATAGCATAGAAGTCATTCAATGTCGGTTGTCCGATTAAGGCATTATAGGTGAAAAGAGTGTCGATGATAAGATAGTTAATCATGAGGGTTTTCCTTTGAGGGGCTTCCCCGAATGATGTGAATACGTTGATGGATCCCTTAGGGATAATTTTTGACCCTTTGAATTTGACTAGTGAAGTATGAAATGCTCAAACTTTGGGTTGCCTAACTTCGTTCTTTACAAGATTGACAAAAATATGATGTTTACTAAATTGTCATTGTCGATGACGTTCTTCTTGACCTCAAAGTTTACAATCTCAACAAAAATGACCAGAGGGTAGTCCAGTTTGTTATTTGCTCTGTGGGTTTCAATGTGCAAGAGGCCTACTTCAGAAAAAGAAATTGGCTCTACACTGGTAGATAATTGAATTACTATTTCAACTGAGGTGGATTTGGTTGACTCTAGCCTGTGCTGATGTTATCTCCTTACTGACTTGGAATCCCCTCTAGTTGGGCCTCCTATGATCATGTCAATAATTCCTCTGATGGGTGGGTGAGGATCCTAAGTGGGCTTTTTCCCTTTGTCATCTTTCTTTGGGCTAGTTGACTATTCTCTACGATAAGTCTGGTCAGTTATGCTAGATTCCTTTCGGGCACTCTTGTCGATAAAGTTTTTGAGATGACCTTATCAAATCAACCTCTTGATCTCATCATGGAGATTAAAATAACCCTTTGTGTTATGTCCTTTTTGTCAGTGGAAGTGGTAGTATTTCTTGGACCTTTTCATGGCCTCAATTTCGATTAATTTTCTAGGACTCTTTAAGAGGTTGCCATGTTGAATAGCAAACAATACCTCTTTTTTTTGGAATGTTGAGTGGAGTACAATCATGGCATTGCTTGATAGAATATTAATGACTCTCTTTGTGCTATCGATCGTCTTTCTCCTTGGCTTTCTTCTTCTTAGCATCAAAATTACCATACTTGATTTTGTTTATGTCCTCTTGAGTTATATACCTCTCCACAAGGTCGAGTAGTTTCTCCATCAATTTAAGCCACTCTCACACTAGAGCGTTGGTACATTCCTTATGTCAATGGCATAAGAAAAGCACATTGATTAGAAACTTGATTCATGGGCTATCAATCTTCAAAACCTTACTATTGAACCTAGTGAAAAAATTGCAAAGAGACTCCCCCTCATATTTTTAACTGTGTACAAGTGGGATGGAGGAGGTTCACCTTTCTCTGACTGGCAAACTGGAATAGAAACTTGTCACTCAATTGGTCATATAAGTAAATTGATGCGGGCTCAAGCTTCACAAACCAATCGAGGGCAATGCCTTGGAAAGTGGTTACTAATATTTTCACATGTATGTATGCATTATTCCCGTCCAATTGCATCATGTGTTCGAGCTGAATGAAGTGCTCATTGGGGTCAGTTAAGCCATCATATATGGGCAATCCAATCGAGACCTTAGCATTAATAGCAATGCTCCCATCAATTATCTCTCATATATATAAATAATAACTTTTTTTCCTATTGAGATGAGAAATACCTTCATCATAGGCGTTTCTATCAGTGTTTCTCTTTAAGATTTCTTTGAGTCGATGGTTCAGTTGTGCACCTGATGGGAAATCTTTTCCCATTTTTCTCAATCAGCTTGGGTATAGTTTTAGTTTGATTGGGGCCTATGCATCAACCTTATCACGTTGTGAATCTTGAAAGGGTCAAACACTATGATCAAAAAAATCCACAACCACTTCTCAGGAGTTTGAATGGGTTTCCTCTCTTGGGAAATGCCCTGGGCTTTTCTCTTATTGGGAAAAAGGTCCCTAACTTCTGGTCAGCCCTTCTCTTCTTAGACAGGTCTTTCTTTATACTAGGTAGGTTGGGGCATAACACTGACCGTCAACTTGAGCTAAGTAGCGTGTTGATTCAGGGTGGCAGAAAGTTAGGCAGAAATTTGGGCAGATATCTACTCGCTAATGAGTTGCATCAATTGGGGCATGGTTAAGGTAATCACTTGCTCTAGTTGGGTGCTAGGCCCTGATAAATCTAGTTCTTGCTAAGGTTGATAAAGATGGGTGGGCAATCTACTATTCTTTTCTAGCTCCAAAGTAGCTCGCTTAGTGTTAACTATTTTCTCAATTGTGGACTCAGGTTTTCCACATACGACGCCAAAGGATGAGGGTGAAAATTGCTTATGACTAGATTAGGGTTGGGATCCAAGTAAATTGTCTTGAGGATAATTGATGGATAATCTTAAAGATGGTTAGCATTGATTCCTATAATCATCAGTAAACATCAGGCTGGCTAAGATGCCCTCAGCTTAGGCACTTCAATGCTAAAGTTAGTATAAGGTCAACCAAATAATTGAAAAGTAGAGTAAGGCTTTTGGATAATAATAGCATACCTTATGGGAGGCCCACAATAGGGTATATATAACCTTCTCTAGATGGTTGATATGTCCAAGTTGCCTTTGTTATGCAGAATGGGCTATTATCCTTGCTTGAAGACCTTTAGGTCTTCTCCCATTTATGTATTATTTTAAGTGGCTTCATCTCTAGCTTCTCAGGACTGGGTACTACACAAATAGTGCGTCTCTTATTTGGCATAGCAAGAAAGGTGGTACAAAGGATAGCTAGATGGCATGCGTCATTAATACGGAGACATGCTAACTGTCAGGGCATTTAATGTGGCAGGATGGTTTTTCTAGGGAGCCGACCTACCTAGTCAATATATACACCTATTTGTGAGCTATTTCTAGGCTAGGTTAACAACTAACACTTATGTGTGCTTACATAATCTTTTTGTTGAGTCAACTGACCTCTTATGTTTAATACTAGCCCTGGTTAGGAGATGCTAATGTTGTCTGAAGTATTGGTGGGAGAGAACGCAAGGGGTCAAATGGGGACAACAATAAGGCTGGACTCGACATCAAATGGGCTTGATATGTAATTGGGCCACCTTACTTTGCATGCCCTTTCTAGATCGAGATCTATTAGGCTGGGCTTGTTGGATCATCCCATATCAATATATTTATCAATTTATAACCTAAAAACTTAATATTAGTTTGAAAGAGTTTTATATTTTTTGCAGACATAACAAGGCCATTTTGTTCAATTATTTTGACAAATTTGTAAAGATGTTTTCAATGTTAGTCTAATGAGTTGCAAAAAGCTAAAACATAATTAATAAAAACAAAGGTGAAATTTTGTAAGAGTTGAATATATCATTCATAATTTTTTAAAATTTAGAAGGTGCATTTTTTAACCTAAAAGGCATTACATTCCATTCATATTGTCCAAATGGTGTGGTAAAGGCAGTTTTATACCTATCTTTTTTTCTCTATTTGAATTTGCCAAAATCCTAACTTCATGTCAAACTTTGAAAATACTTTAGCTTTTGATATTCTTTTAATGAAATCTTGTTCATCTAGTATAAGATACCTAATCCATTTTAAGGCTTTGTTTAAAAGGTTTATAGTTTATAACAAGTCTGCGTGCTTCTCTTTCAATTTCAACTTGTATTTGGACATAAATTGCAAAGCATGACCATGGTGATTTGCTTGGTATAACTAGTTTTTTGTTTAATAATTCATTCATTTCTTTTTTACAGTATTCTAATAATTCTTGATTCATATGTATTGGTCAGAATTTAGTAGGAATTTTAGTTTCTTCAAAACTATCTTCATATGGTAAGGTAATAGAATGGTTTTTTCCTATCCCAAAAGGCATTTGGTATTTCAAAACATATTTGTTTTTCTATTTTTTGTTGAAATTATTTGATCTTTTGTTGGAATTCTTCCTTTATTATATTTTCTTCAATCTTCTTATATGTTATTTCTTCTTTTAGAAAATTAATTTTTTTTTCTTTATTTTTTAGTATTGAACTATTTTGTAATATCTTCATATCTTTTTCTTTAACAAGAAATTGAAACTTGAATAATATATTCTGCCCTAAAGTTTGGCTATGTATGTCTTGGCTATCGATTGTTATGGGGTATAACATTTGTAAAAATGGATTTCCAAGAATAATAGGAGTATTTAAATTTTTTTATTAAAACAAAACTTGTTCTAAAGCATAAACTATTATTGCAAACATAAGCATTTGAGAGTTTATAATTTATTTGTAGCTTTGAAATATTTGCTGTAGAAAGTCTTTCTTTAGTTTTTTCAAAGAATTTTGTTGATATTAAATCTTCTTGAATACAACTCATATCAACACTTGAATCCATTAGTGCTATGGATTCTAATTTCTAATTTTGGATTTTTTATTGTAATTTTTACATACCATTTTTGATAACTAATTTTTGAGATTGCATTAATATAAGTTTCTTCTTCAGGGGTTAAATTTTCTTCAAGATTTTTTCTTTTTCAATTTTATTTTTTAATTTTAATAGGAATATATCTTGTTTTATTTCATGGTTTTCCCTTTTCATTTGCGAAAATTCTTTTTTAAGGATTTTAACTTCTTCATGGAGTTCACTGACTATTATTTTTTGTGGTTTAGTTTTAAACATATTCATTATATCTTTTAATTTTGTATTTTTTGTAGGGGTATTTTCTTTTTCTTCACCAGTTTCTATTAAATGTTTTATTTGTTTTAGATATTCTTCTCTAGCTTCTTCATTAGTTATTTGTAGGGATAATTCTAGTAATTCACTATATTTGCTAAGAACATTTAAATTTTTGTTACAAAAACATATTTATGTTTCGGGTGGACAATTACATTCATTGCTTTGTTCAGATTCTAAGGTAGAAGAATAATATTCATTATCTGTTTGTATTATGTTAATTTCTTCATTTTCTAATTCTTCTTCATATTTACTAAAATTCATTTGGTCCAAAATTTTTATAATTTCAATTTTTTGTTATTCTTCAATTTCTAATTCATTAATTCTTTTTCTGGCACAACATGTATTTGCATAATGGCCTAATTTACCAAAATTCCCACATTTTATTTATGATTTATCTTTTTTTATATTTTTTCTTATAATTGTTTTCAGTAGATTTTTTCTTATAATTTTCTTGATTTTATTATCTTGTCTATTATAAGTTCTTTTTTAATTCTTATTTTTATCATAATGTCTTTTGTGTGTTTTAGGGGTTCTGATATTCTCAAATCCAAATTGTTGACAAAATCTTCCTAATTCATTTCTGGAACTTATTTGTTGTTTTTTCATTTGGGATTTTAATATTAAATCATTTCATAGTTGTATTCCTACTATATTTATTTGTGTAATTATTTATCCATAAGAAAAATTTGTTAAATCTTGATTTTCTACAGTCTTTAGTCTTTATATGATCTCCAACCTTTTTAGCAAATAATCTTGGTGATCCAGCTAAAATACTTCTTTCCAATAATATGAGTTTGAGTCTTTTAATTGATATACTCTAGCTGAGAAAGTATATTTATACCATCTAAATTTTTGTAGAGATTTTTAGATTAAATTTTGTAGAATTTGTTGAATTTCTTTGTTCATACATTTGAGAATCTCCTATAAAATTTAAAAGTACAATAAAATAATACTTCTACTGCATTTGGAATTGGTACTCCATTTGTAGGATTGAGTATTATTTCTCGTTTAGAATTATTTTTGTAATTTTTTAGTATTTTTATTTTGTATTCATCATTTATACTATCCCACCAATTTTTTAGAATTTCATTAATTCCTAATATTAAGTTTTTAGTAACATCTTCCTCTAAGATTTTATTCTTTTCTTTGTATATGTTTGCAACTATAGTCATTTATTCTGAAAGAGTTATGATTGGATATTTTGATAGGCCATCAATTGTCCATTCGCATATAAAATTTTTTGAAAAAGATCTATAATTTTGAATTTCTTCAAATTGTAAGTCTGGTTGCGTTGGTCTATGATAATAATTTTCTTGTTGGGTATAGGGTTGTCCTATATTGTCAAAAGTTCCATGTATTACTAGGTTTATATTATTGTCTTCAAATATTTCTGTATTAGAATTGTTTTCAGAATTATTTTCTTGGATGACATTAACATTTTCTACTTTAGATTTGCCTTTGCTTAATTCTTTTAACTGTCTCTTAATTTCATTAAGAACTTCATCAATATCTTATCCTAAACACGGTTTATATTCTGGCATTTTAAATGTTATTTTTGAAATATTTTTGTTAGTCTTGTACATTAATTTTTCTTTTGTCCAATTTCTATCTTGTTTAGTTAGTATGTTTATTTGTTTGGAATCTAATTATTCAACTAAGGGTATGTTTTGTATAATATGTTCAAGTTCTTTATTTTCTGTAGTTGGTTTGCTAATTGTTCCTTCAGGTAATCCCCAGATTTTGGAAATGTGACATCACTCCAATTTGTAAACTTAGGGATGGAAACATTTGATTTTAGGTTACTTCCCAAAAGGCTATTTAGTCTCAAGGTGCTTTTCTATTTATGGCTTGGTTTCTAAACCAGTGTTCATAATGTTTGTAGTGAATTCAATAAAATATTTCATTTGCTAAACTATCATATTTCATATTATAATTGTGAGTTTTGACATTTAATGTTAATCCATCTAAAATATAAGGATCTTGTAAAGCAATAGTAAATTTGGAAAGCAATTAAAATAAATTGGTCCATTTGCTAAACTTATCTCAATGACTCCTAATAAGAAATCATCATAATTTAAATGTCTGCAATCTCTTAATACAAGAAATATACTAGAATTTATTCCTTGTCTGGTTCAAGGTTTGACAGCAACTTGTACTAAGCCTATATGTATAAATTTGTATTTGTTCTTAAGATGTTGTCTAATTTCTTTATCAGAAAATAATTGAATGGTTTGGCTATCATTGACTAAAGGAATTTTTTTTTTCAACTAATTTGATATTAAAAGCATATTTGAAATCTAAAATCTTTGTATGCCAAATATCTTTATTTGGAATTTTAGGTGGTTTCCATTTGTCTATTTCAATGGTACTCTATTGGAAATATCCTTTGTAAATGGTAAGAGAATAATTCTTTTCTGAGTTTTGAGAGCTAGTATAACACCCCACTTAGGATGATACCTAAGCTAAGATGTCATTTCAATTCAATCTTAATTCTGAACTCATAAATAAGCAATAGGCCTATAAGAAAATTTTCAAACTCAACTTATCAGAAGCAGCGAAATATTTCAACTTATCAATCTCAACAAAACACTATATACATACCATAGTTCAACTTCTGAACACCTAACAAAACATATACATGCTTTAGGTTATCAATATCAACTTGACATATCACAACATCTCTAAGTTCAAGCTTAACATTCAAGTGATCCCATATATACATATAAGCACCTGCTCTATTACAAAATATATATTCTCTTTAGCTCAAACTAGAGATCCATATCCTTTACTTAACACTATTTGAGAAAACAAAGGATAAAATGAGGTAAGTCCAAAGGACTTAGTAGGGGATAATATTAATCACAAGCAATGCGGATCTATCGAGGAAAAATCAACTTAGCGTATCATAATTTAATAGTTAGAATAAGAACAATATCAAATACAAATAACAGTTTGAGCATATAGGTATCTCACATTCGTTATTGCTCCATGAACAATTTACAAACAATTAGATTGATCAAAATAAACAAGCCCAAGTTATATGCAGTTCAACGAAACTAACTTGACATGCATATCAGAACAATCTTACTCCAATCAATCAGTCATTATGCCTAGGAGTTTTCCTAGCACATCAATAATATATGGTAGATGCCTAGAAGTGTCCCTAGCACATCATTAGTACATGGTAGATGCCTTGGAATATCCCTAGCACATCACTAATACCAAATAATCAAGTGTGCATGCATGACAACAGATACAGTACAAAAATGCCGACAAGGTAATATAATAACAATTAACAAGTACAAATAAGCAAGCATGGCCATATAACGATGTGCAAATAAGTAAATGTGTTGGTAAGGCATCCGATAACAATACAAGGCGGTAACAACTGACAGGACAATAATAGGTATGAACAGGGAACAAGTACAATAACATGTAACAACAAGATGTTTTGGGTGCCAGAACAAGAAAAAACAAGCTCTTACCAGAGCACAATCAAGAAGTAATAGTTACAGGGGTATACATATTAATTAACAAATGATAACAATTTCAAGCAATTCACAAATTTCAATAAACAAGAGTAGGTACAACACAAGTCATGTTAACCCTCACAAGCTTTTCCATAAGAACAAATAGATATAAGTAATGCCAAATTGGCAAACCCTCACCTTTGTAGTCTCAAGAGATGCAGTCATGGTCAACAACTTACTGATTCATGGGACCCATTTCTTCGTCACCTAACTAGAAGAATAAATTCACGATCAAAATCCTCATTGACCTTAATTACCTCCAATAATTACAATCTTGCCATTAACAACCTAAAATCAATAGCTATTTACTTAATGTGATAGTTTTAGGGTTCATTTGGCATAAACATTACTGAATATGCTAATCACATCGATCTCAATAAAAGAATAATTTTAGATCCTTAGTCCTCCAATTGATCTTGCCACAATATACTAAATCAATAAAATTCCTTAATAATCTCATTCTTAGGTTCCAAATCCACAAAATTAAGGTTTTAATCCTTTAATAAGCTTAATTATTCCAAAATTATCACATGATAATACAAATTCAAGTTCACATGGTAGATGCATGATCTAAATCTTGGTCACATATCATATTTTGTAATCACATGTGTCATAATACAAGATTTATCACATAAAATAGTATAATATATGTATATATATATATATATGAAATCCCCAATCCAATGTTTTTACCTAAGATCTGACTATCGAAGCTCCAAAATCATAAATCAGAATACTACCATGATCACCGCGATAAGGTGAAGTTCTATCTGAAAATTGCTGCATAGTCGCTAGAAACAAGTAACACCACCACCATTCGACTCCTTTCAGTTAAATAGACACAACCCTCATATCAATTTTACCCAACACCATCAGATTGCAGCTTAATTACCGCCTAAAACTCACTGTACCATCACTCACCTCTGCACAAGTTTTGCTCAATTTCGTCATCATCAATGATCTATTCTAGAAGCTAAAATTACTGATGTGATCTTTGATCTAAAAGCCACAAAACCCACACTGAGGTTACATCAAACGATCTCCAAAATACCATGCTCAAGAAGCTTTGCCATTGCCCATTTTGTGCTCAAGTTTTTCAATGATTCACTAGAGACACCAGGTTGCATGTGGTACTGCCGTGCTTCTGAGAATGAAAGGAGTATTTTGGTTGGCTTAGTTTTGTGTTTCGAGGTGTTGCTGGTGAGTTCGCCAAAAAAGAGGAAAAAGTGTGCACGGTGAAGAATAAAGAAATTCCAAGTGGGGGAATTAATATACATATATAAAAAAACTTTCTGGAATCACATATTGACCCCCAAAACTTCTGGTAATCTCTTAATTGAGTCCTTCAAGAATTTGACATTCTTCAATTTAGTCCCCCCAAGTCCTTAATGTCTCATAATGACCCCTTCAACCAATAATAATTCCATGCAAACCCATAAAATTCACAAAAAATGGTCCAATCAAGTATTCTTAAATTGCAATTTGTCCCTAAAACTTTTAATCTTTATGCAATTAAGTCCTTAATATTTATTTTTTGAGCCCTAAAATCCGACCAACCAATGTCTAAATTTCTAGATCCTTATTTTCTCAAAATACTGAATTTTAGGGGTGTTACAGCTAGATGTTATTCAAGCCACAATAAAGTTCTAAACCTTAGTCCTAAAAATTAACTATTGTTTACTCACAACCAATAATTTACGTTAAAATGGAAACACTCTTAGCCTAAATGCAATGCAACGCAATGCAACGAGGGAGTTAAACAATTAATTAACTCTTAAACTTTAGGTTTTGTCTTAACTTGGCTCTGTACCACTTTTTCCTAAACCCAAGGCGGAAGCATACTTAGAAACTATTTTGAAAGACATTTGCAATAGATAAATAGAATAATAAAATAAAATAATTCAATAATAACGCAATTTGTAAATAAGAAATCTTACTTGATTTGATTGAATTTGTACAAGAGTATTCAACACTAGACTTTGTCTTATACAAGATAAATTTGTCTGGAAAGGAATATTAATAAAAAGGATGGGAAATTTACAATGGGAACTTAAAATGAAACAAAGTGAAGTAGGCATAAATTTTTTTGATGCCCCTTCCTTCCTCTATAAATGATGAGTACAAAATAAAAATACTAAAAAATTACAAAAATAATTATAAAGGAGAAATAATACTTGATCCAACAAATGGAGTACCAATTCCTAGTTCAATAGAAGTATTAGTTTATACTATACTTTTAAATTTTATAAGAGATCCTCAAATGTATGAACAAAGAAATTCACAAATTCTTCAAAATTTAACTTGCAAATCTCTCCAAAACTTTAGATGATATAAGGATACTCTCTTAGCTAGAGTACATAAATTAGAAGACTAAAAATCATATTATTGGAAAGAAAGATCTATAGTTGGATTATCAAAATTATTTGCTAAAAAGATTAGAGATCGTACAAAGTCCATAGAAAATCAAGATTTAACAAATCTTTCTTATGGAAAAATAATTACACAAATAAATATAGTAGGAATACAAATATGCAGTGATTTAAGATTAAAATCCCAAATGAATAAACAACAAAAAAGTTCCAGAAAAGAATTAGGAAGATTTTGTAAACAATTGAGAAAATAAGAACCCGTAATACACACAAAATGCATTATGATAAAAATAAGAATACAAAAAGAACTTATAAGAGACAAGACAATAAAAACCAAGAAAATTATAAGAAAAAATCTACTAAAAAGAATTATTTGAAAAACTATAAAAAAAAATATAAATCACAAATAAAATATAGATATTGTGGTAAATTAGGCCATTATGCAAATACATGTTGGGCCAGAAAAAGAATTAATGAATTAAAAATTGAAGAACAAAAAAAAATTGAAATTATAAAAATTCTAGACCAAATGAATTTTAGCGAATATGAAAAAGAATCAGAAAATAAATAAATTGACATAATACAAACAGATAATAAACATTATTCCTCTACCTCAGAATCTAAACTAAGTAATGAATGTAATTGTCCTCCTGAAATAGAAATATGTTTCTACAACAAAAATAGAAATGTTCTTAGCAAATATAGTGAATTAATTGAAATATCCCAACAAATAACTAATGAAGAAACTAGAGAAGATTATCTAAAACAAACAAAACATTTAATAGCAACTGATGAAGAAAAAGTAAACACCCCTACATACAAAACACAATTTAAAGATATAATGAATATGTTTAAAACTATACCACAAAAAATAACAGTAGTGGACTCCAAGAAGAAGTTCAAATCCTTAAAAAAGAATTTTCGCAATTGAAAATGGAAAACCATGAAATAAAAAAAGATATACTACTATTAAGATTAAAAAATAAAATTGAACAGGAAAATCTTGAAGAAAATAATAAAGAAGAAAATATAACCCCTGAAGAAGAAACTTATATTAACGCAATCTTAAAAATCAATTATAACAAAGGTATGCAAAAATTACAATAGAAATCCAAAATTACAAATTAGAAATCATAGCATTAATGGATTCATCTGCTGATATGAATTGTATTCAAGATGGTTTAATACCAACAAAATTCTTTGAAAAACTAAAGAAAAACTTTCTATAGCAAATTGTTCAAAGCTAGAAATAAATTATAAACTCTCAAATGGTCATGAATGTAATAATAGTTTATGCTTTAAAACAAGTTTTGTCTTAATAAAAAAATTAAATACTCCTATTATTCTTGGAATCCATGTTTACAAATGTTATACCCCATAATAGTTGATAGCCAAGGCATACATAACCAAATTTTAGGGCAGAATATATTATTCAAGTTTCAATTTCCTATTAAAGAAAGAGATATCAAGATATTACAAAGTAGTTCAATACTAAAATATAAAGAAAAACAAATTAATTTTCTAAAAGAAGAAATAACATATAAGAAGACTGAAGAAAATATAATAAAGAAACAATTTCCAAAAAAAAATCAAAGAATTTCAACAGAAAATAGAAAAACAAATATGTTCTGAAACACCAAATGCATTTTGGGATAGGAAAAAACATTATATTACCTTTCTATATAAAGATAGTTTTGAAGAAACTAAAATTCCTACTAAAGCCAGACCAATACATATGAATCAAGAATTATTAGAATACTATAAAAAATAAAAAAATTATTAGAATTATTGAACAAAAAACTAGTTGTACGAAGCAAATCACCATGTTCATACTCTGCATTTTATGTCCAAAAACAAGCTAAAATTGAAGGCAAAGCACCCAGACTTATTATAAATTATAAACCTTTTAAACAAAGCCTTAAAATGGATTAGGTATCTTATACCAGATGAACAAGATTTAATTAAAAGAATATCACAAGCTAAAGTATTTTCAAAGTTTGACATGAAGTCAGGATTTTAGAAAATTCAAATAGAAGAAAAATATAGGTATAAACTTGCCTTTGCCTCTACCACACCATTTGGACAATATGAATGGAATGTAATGCCTTTTTGATTAAAAAATGCACCTTTTGAATTTCAAAAAATTATAAATTGTATATTCAACCCTTATACAAATTTCACCTTTGTTTATATTGATGATGTTTTAGTTTTTAGTAACTCATTAGACCAACATTGGAAACATCTTTACAAATTTGTCAAAATAATTGAACAAAATGGCCTTGTATGTCTACCAAAAAGATATAACTTTTTCAACCAATATTAAGTTTTTAGGTCACCAAATTGATAAAGGCACTACTACACTTATACAAAGAGCATTAACATTTGGAGAAAAGTTTCCAAATGAAATTAAAGATAAAACTCGATTACAAAGAATTTTAGAATCAGTTAATTGTGTTAGTGATTTCTTTTTGAAACTAAGACAAACTTATAAACCTTTATTTGATAAACTTAAGAAAAATCCTAAACCTTGGACAGAAAAGCATACAAAAATAGTTAAGCAGATAAAACAAAAGGTCAAAAACCTATCCTGCCCTAGTATATGTAAGACAAACTTTCCCAAAATAGTACAAACTGATGCCTCTAGAATAGGATGTGGAAAAATTTTGTTACAAATTATTGATAACAAAGAATACATTGTTAGGTATTACTCAAGAGTATGGAAGGAAGCTCAACAAAATTATTCTACAATTAAAAAAGAAATTCTTTCAATAGTATTATATATTACAAAATTTCAAGATGATCTTTTAAACCAAAAATTTGTTTTAAGAGTAGATTGTAAATCTACCAAGAAGTTTTGATGAAAGATATTAAAAATATTGGTTCAAAATAAATCTTTGCTAGATGGCAAGCTATTTTATCTATTTTTTATTTTCACATAGAATATAAAAAAGGTTCAAAAAATTCAATTCCTAATTTTCTAATAAGAGAGTTCTTACAATGCAATGGCTAACAAAAAGAGAACCAAAGACTCATATGCAATAACAGCTAAATCATCATTACCAAGCCCTTCCAATCCTAGACCAACCCTTGTTAATATGAGCCAATTCTCGACAAATTCTCCTTATTACAACAAATTCTCTCATTTAACCAATCATGGTTCATCTATTCATCCATTACAAACTACACCACAAACTTACAAACAAAAAGTTCAAATAGTGAATCTCCCAAATCCACAACTTCTTGTTCCTCCTTTGACAAAACAGATGATTATATACCAACTGAATTTTTCTAGTTTGACTACTATCTTGAACTAGAATGAATTACCAAAGAAACAAATCCAAGAAAGATTGCAAATGAAATGTTTAGTAAAGATCAGTTTTGTATCCCTGAAGATTCAAGAAAAACCCAAAAATTTTATGAGTTTATCCTAGTGGATTTAGAATCCATTAAGATAACTGATAAATTTGACAAAGAAAATTTTGAAAAATTGTTTATAAGAAAATTCAAATTTTAAAAAAATTTACTCCATCTAAATGGGTAATCCTTTTACGACAAAGAATTTTTCAATTCAGTATAATCCTCCAAGTTATCCATATTAAGACTTTATTTATGCATGGCAAAGGTTTTTATTTTTTTCAAAATGATCAATATTCTCTATCCTATTTCTTTATTTTAAAAGATATCCACAAATTACAGTTCCCTACTAGTTTTTATCCTACTGGGAAATTTTTGGTTCAAATATGACGATATATCCTCCGGAAGTATCAAAATGTTTTGAATTCTTTGAGACAAATGTTGTTGTACAAAGCCAGATGACAAACACTTCCTTGCTATATCTATTTGTTGCTCAATTTCAGTGTCCTTAGATACTAATGATTGAGCCATTTATATCAAAGAATAATGGTTTACTGTGTCTTGCCAAGAGAGCTAATTAAGATTAAATGGTGGGAAAACATAAATCAAGATAACTGCAAAATTCTAGTCATTCAGACATGGTAAAAGCAACATTCTAATTTTTGAATAAAATCAACAAGACACCAAGAAAAATTTCAGAAAATAAAATAACAATTACAAGTGACAATTGCTCAAGCTTCAACTTTCCAAGAAATGATGTCATTAATGGCAGAGTTACAAAAAATAATTAGCCAAGAAGAAAAATCCCAGCCAAATGAAGAAACCTCCAAGAATAAAGACAAAAAAGTACCAACTTTCAATCTGGAAAAGATTCATGATGATTTTTTTGGGTTGTAACAAGCAAAGTAATAATTATTTGGATTCCAAAATTATATTTTGAAGTTCAAAAAATTATTAGACAAAGGTGAAAGTATTATTGAAGACAAAGTCTAAAAACAAGAGGAAGAAAAGCAAAAGTTCCAAAAGATAAAGAGCAAAAAGACAATTATTGAAGAAAACTGTGCAAAGTTCATAAATTTAGAATCCGAAGTCTGGATTTGTAGTTCAAATTTCTCTATAAAAGGGTGACCAATGGAGGAGGGGGGGCATTGAAAAAAGTTATGCCTACTTCACTTTGTTTCATTGTAAATTTATTCCTTTCTAGACAAATTTATCCTGTACCAAACAAAGTCCAATGTTGAATACTCTTGTACAAATTCAATCAAACCAACTAAGATTTTTTATTTACAAATTGTGTTATTATTTTATAAATTGAATTATTTTATTATTCTATTTATCTGTTGCTAATGTCTTTCAAAATGGTTTTCGAGTATGCTTCCGCCCTAGATTTTCCAAAATTATACCTAATGAGTCTGAAAAATTTAAGGAATTGCATTGTACCAATTCATCAAAATTGAATGGAATATCAAGAAATTTTTCGTTTATAAAACATGTGTATTACAAACTATTTACTAAATTAGTGATTAAATAATAACCTACTATAAATTAATTTTATAAACATAGTACAAAGATATTATATATTTACTTTAGTAATAAATACTTGACATTTTGAAAATATCAAATGTCATGAAAATTATAACTTTGGCTTTTACAGTATTAGCAAATCATACAAAAAAGCTTTATATCTTAAAAAATTATTTGCTTACTTATCATATCAAAATATATATATATAAATATATATATATATATATCCAATTTAATAAGGGTAATGAGTAAAATGTTCTACTCTATTTTTATTTTCTTAATTCTTTCATTTATTTTTTAAAATTTTATCATTTAGTTCTTTATGAATAATATATAAATTTTAGAACTAACAATTTTGAATATCCTACAACTTATTTAAGTAAAAAATGTCTTTAAATATAATATCTTCAATTGAAATATTTATATTATTTTATTTAGTTAGTAGTAGATTTTTTTCTTCAAAAAAATACTAATAATTACATTTTGTTTTTTAAGTCACATGATGTAAAAAAACTATTATTAAGAAATAAATTATTTAGTAATAAAATTATTTTTAGTGCATCGCACTGGGTTAAGGGGTATAAATGAGATAAAACGATTCGCGAACGGTTCAGGCTCAACTCGATGAAAGCTCATATTTGGCTCAATCTTTTTGAGTCGAGCTCAATGATATTTGTCTCACAAAGCTCATGAGCTTAAACGAGCTTTTAATACATATATACACACATACATATAATTATAATTTAGGCCCATATAATAATAATAATAATAATTTGATTTTTTATTTTTAGAAAAATATATAATAAAATTATTTAAAAAATTTATAATTATAGATTTTATTTTGATTTTAAATAAGCTTAAGTTAATTCAAACTTATACTAGTTCGAGCTCATCTGAACTTAATGAATCAAGCTTTTTTGCATCTCTATGATGAGACTTATCAAGTTAAGTTCGATAAAACTTGTTGAGCCTTCATCTATTTCAATGAGTCGAGCTTGAGCTATTAGATTCAAGCTCAGCTCAACTCGTTTAAACCCCTACACCGGGCACATGCTTCATACATTATATAATATAGATTTAATCTAATCTAATTAAATAATTTAAGAATATTAATTTGTGTGAAAATTTATAGCTTTCTAAACTTATGCTTAATCAATGCAAATTTAATTATAAAATATTAATGATACCTAATCAGATTGAGAATTTAAATGATATTAATTTCTATCCATTTTTATTCACACAAATTAAAGCTATTTTCCAAAATTATACCTAATGAGTCTGAAAATTTTATGGAATTGCATTATACCTATACAAAATTGAGTGCTTCAAAGATATTTATTTGTGTTGATTTTTACTTCCATATAAATTATAGCTATTTTCCATATTATGCCTCATCAATCTGCATAATTTAATGAATTATATTACATATATATATTTCAAGAATGTCAAAGGAATCGGATTATACCCAATCAAAATTCAGTACTTCAATGATATGTACTTGTATCGATTTTTGTTTCGATATAAATTGCAGCTACTTTCCACATTATGCCTAATCAAAATTTGAATAATTTAAAGGATTATATTATGTAATATATATTTTTTCAAAAATATCAAAATTCAATGAAAAGCATTATATATAGAATTGGGATTTATAAGTTATACTTGCAAAAAGGAGATATTATTATCAGTGACTCACGAACAAGTAGGACAAATATATTGGGCTCAAAAGCTCCCTAAACACCATTACCTGGAAGAAAGGGGGGGTGGGGGGGGGG
>JACGDI010005830.1:226377-266801 GCA_014898725.1 Jacaranda copaia
TGGAAATTTTTCCTTTACGCATTTTAATTTTTTCAGAAGCTCTTCCTAAAATTGCTGAAGCTTCTTTCTGTTTATCTTTTCTAGTAGATTTTTTATATTCTTCAATGACCTTAAAAATATTATCTAAGGTCTCTTGTCCTTTAATCTTTCTAGTAGCTTTATCAGTTTGGAGCATTTTATTCCACCACTTTATATAATAGACTCTGTAAAGACATGGAATATTATCCTCTGAGAAATAAACTTCTGGAACCCATTTCCAGATCCATGGGACTAAAAACTCCATGAAGAAATATATTGTAGCTTTGTTGATAACCATCTAGTTTTCAACTTCAGCCTCCTTGATTCTGGGAGAACAATTGACCCGATTATCGAACGTTTGTTTGAACTGGTTCGGGAGAATATAAGGAGTTGGACCATGGGATTTCCACCAACTAAGAAACCAATTTGGAATATTGTTTTTGAACACCTAGGGACAAATCTTGATAAACCAAGTGTGTTTTCTTCTGGGGTTTTCATATAAGAAAACTTCATGAAAGGCTTGGATATAATCCCAGAAATTTAACTTATAAACCAATTTAGTTTCTTTGGTTATAAACTCTTTTTCTTTGAATGAAGAGACTCCCCACTCTTCAACAGAGATAATTCTCTTAATTATTATTTTGCTAAAATTGAAAATTGATTTTTCTTGTGAACTGGGGAAAAAATGAGAAATTTCACAAGAACTAGTTGTTATGAGAATATTCTCATAATATGACCTGGGCTTATAAGACCCAACTGCATAGGATGCGGTATCCAAATACCTCTGAATTATTATCCAGGATTCATTCTTCCTTTTTAGATCACTATATTCAAGAACCATTATTAAGTCCATGTGATCTTTTTGTTCAAATGTGATGAGAGAATCCTCATCCACAGGGGTAGCACTATTAGCAGCAACGTATACAAAGGAAGGCTTTGAAGGACTATTAGATCCTTTAGGCTTGCAAGTGGTTGATTAGCTTGGAGAGAAAGTCTTATTTGAACTTTCTTGAAATTGTTTGAATTGCAAAAATTCTGCAAACAACGAATCATTAGGTTGGATTGATGGGTTGGGATAGAAAGCATTTGATGCTTGTGAGATGGCTGAATTTATCAATTTTTGTTTACCATGTTGTATCAATGGTAATCTATTAATAGATGAATTGGATGAATTGGATCTAGCATGTCCTCCTCTATTAGAGAATGGATTCTTTACTACTCTATTATGAGGAATCATTGTCCCTGCAAATATTCACGGGTAAGAAAATCAGGAAGACTATTGTCAATTCCTTTTTTTATATATATGATTTTAAAATCAAAAGGGACCAAATAAGCTTGCCACCTTGCAAACATTTGTTTGGACACATCGTGTTTAAAATCTTTATTAAACATAAATTGAGCAGACTGACAGTCAGTCTTAACTATAAAAGATTGATTATATAAATCATCTTGAAATTTTAAAACACATTTAACAATCGCAAAAATTTCTTTAGCTACTACAGCATAATTCTTTTGGCTATTATTCCATTTATCATAACAAAATATAACAAGAATTTCCTGTTTATTATTAGGATTAATTTGTTTAAAATACCACCATAGCCAATATTAGAAGCATCAGTCTCTATAATTTTTTCCCAATTAGGATTAGAAAGCATTAGACAAGGTAAATTTTTAACTTTTTCCTTAATCTTAATAATAGCACTAGTGTGGTTATCACCCCACAGTTTAGGATTCTTTTTTAACCTATCATAGAGAATTGCATTATCATTTGCAAGATTTTTATAATAAGAAGATATATAATTAAGGCTACCTAAAAATCTTTGCAACTGTGTTTTATCAGTAATTTTATCAGGAAACTTAGAAGCAAATTCTATACTTCTATTAATAGGAATTCTTTTTCCTTTTTCAATATAATGACCTAAAGCTATCTTCATAAGGCAAATTAACAATAAAGCTATCTTCTATTAATAGGAATATTACCATTAAAGCTATCTTCATAAGGCAAATTAGCAATATGTTTTTTTCTATTCCAAAAAGCATTAGGATGTTCATTACATATAGACAAAGAAAATTGGTGTTCAAGAAAAGTAATTTTTTCTTTAAGCTTAGGATTATTTAATTGTTCATCTATATTAAGACTAACAATTTCATGTTTTAAGAAATTAATATGATTATTCTTAGCTTTTATTATATCCTCAATTCTATTAAGAATTCTAGAAAATGGTTCAGATATAAATTGAAAATGTAAATCTTTATTATCAAAAGTTCCTATAAAACCGTTTTGATAGACCATCTTTAAAGGAAATATTTTTTTTAAGAATGGTGTGCAAGAATAATTTGATTAGAAATATTCTTAACCAATAAAAAACTTAATGGAATACAAGTATTATTTTTACAAATAAAAGCTTTTGACAATTTATAATTAATGTCAAGTTTTTCACCATTAGTAAAGCGAAGAGTATGAGAAGTTTTTTCAAAATTCCTAGTAGATATCAAACCTTCTTGAATACAATTAAGATCTGCACCACTATCAACCAAAACAATTAATTCTTTTGAAAATATATTATCAATAAAAAGATTTATTTTTATTAACCATTTCTAAGAAGTAACCATTTCCAATTTAGAAACGAAATTATCAGTTTGTAAATTATCAGAAAAACCAGAAAAACTATCAAACATATTTTCAACTCTAGGTATAACCTGTTTACCTTGAGACATTTCTAGTTTTCTTAGCCTATTTTCGAGAAATAATGTATTTCTTATCATTTCAAATATTTTATTTTTTAAATTGTTAACTTCCTGTTTTAAATCATTAACAGAAGTTGGAGTATTAATCTTATTCCTATTTTCTAACATTTTATAAACTTCAACCATAGAATAAGGTTCATTATTATTATTATTATTATTACTAAACTCTTCACTTTTAAAAGAAGACGAAGGAATATTTTCAATTTGATCTATTATCTTAGATCTTAAAATTGGATCGTTTATTAATTTTAAAAATTCTATAGTACTATCATTAGTTATAACATTTAAATTACAAAATTGTGATCTAAGCCAATATAAAGCATCATCATTATCAGATTTATTACTATCTTTATCCGTATTAACACAAAACTCTCCTATTTTACAAGGTTCACATTCAAAGCTTGTACTATTAAAATATTCATTCAAGGAATCTTCATCAAAAGAGATATTTGTTTCCTCTTCACTATCAGAATTAAGCATCAATTTTAAGAGCACATCTTTAATATTATCATCAATATCTAGATTATTAATCTTAGATTTCATTTTGCACTTATCAGCATAATAACCTACTTTACCACATTTGTAACAGGCACCATATTTTTTAAATTTTTTATAAAGTTTTTTATTACTTTTCCTATTATCTCGTTCTTTCTCCCTAACCTTTTTATGAGATCGCTTTCTATATTTTTTCTTTTTATAATAATATTCTTTTTTATTTTTATTTTTATTATCAATTGGTTTAGGAATTTCCATACCAAATTGACCACAAAATTGTCCTAATTGTTTTCTTTCAATAATATTATTACGTTTAATTTGTTGATTTAACTTAATCTCATTACACAAGTTTAAACCTTCTTGTATGCAAGTTTCTATTAACTTACCGTAGGTAAATTTATCATAATCAATATTAGCATTATTCTGCCTAAGTGTTTTTCTAACTCTTTCAGCAAAAAGAGAAAGAAGACCATCGATAAATTTTGACTTCCAATGCGAGCTATTAGACTCAGGGAGTTCTAGACAAAAATGTATCTTTGTACCACCTAAATGAGGTAAGACTCTGACATTTTAAACCATTTAATAAGGTTCGAATATGTTCAGAATTATTAGTCCATCTACTGGTAAAATGTTCTATTATTGTAACAATTAAGGTATAAACAGCATTTTCAATATTATTACTTGTACCTTCTTGTTTAATAGTATTAAGGATTTCATCTTTATTAGCTTAGGTTAGATAATTATCCCACAAACCTTTAAGTTGACCAGTGAAACTGGCTACAATCATTTTAGCAATAGCTTTATCATTATTACCATTTGCTTTACAAATTGTAGAATACATTAACATTCTATGAACTAAATTATAAATATGTCTTTCTGTAAAATCATGTAAGTTCCATTCATAAATATTTTTACCAGAATAAGAGTTATTAAGAATAAAATCCTGTTCCTCATGTAATACATCTTGCGGTGAAGGACGGGGGTAATAATAAGTATTCATTGTTGGTCTATCAGCATATTTTTGAAGTTTATTAACCTCTTCATTATTGGCAGTTTGATAAAATTTCTCATCAATATCACTAAGAGTAGAAATTTTAAACTCAGAAAATTTTTTAGTTATTAACTTTTCAAGTTCAGTCATATCTCTTAACTTAAAATTATCAATTTCAGGAAGGGGTTGAATACTTGGCATAGCAATTGTTGTAGGCAAATCAGAGGAAGGAATAACAATTTTATTAGTTCTTTCTTCTAAATCTTCTAAAAGTTTATTAGTTCTATGACTATTATTAATAATAGTTGAAAGTCTTTGGTCTAACGAGACTAAACTTTCACCTAAAATATTTAAATATAAATTAGCATAATTTTGCTGTCTTATTAAAATATTAATTTCCCTAGAAGTAACAGACATATGTTCGCTACCTAGGAATTTGTTAAAAGTAGAAAAGAAAAGATTTTTATTTCCTTCTATTATAAAAGTATCTTGAGGTGGAAAAACAGATTTTTGTGTATGTCCACTCTCGCCAATATAAGTATGTTCTAAAACGGAAAGCTATGGTTCAAAATAATTAACCATAAACCAAGGAACAAAAGGTATTAATTGATCTTTTTCAGTAACAAATTTATAAAATTCATTTTGAAAATTAAGTTGTTGTTCTTTAGTAAAATTATTAAAAACCCAATCACGAAATATTTTCCAACGGTCTTTATTAAATTCCATTTGTATCAATTTTCTATGACTAGATCCTGGACTAAAATCATATTTTATACCAATCATTAAAAACTTTTAATTTTAAATACAAGCATTTTGCACAGAAAATCCATATCAGATTCTGTTGGTTTAATAGTATCATCACTATTATTACCATCACTATTGTTATATTGAATATTAAAACCATGCACAATATTAGATGAATTTATTTTTAATCTATCAAATCTAGTGTCAAGATTATTATCTTTTCTAATATTAAAAGTTGGTTCATTAAGTTGTGAAGTAGAAGCCCTAAATGTATTTGAACTTTCGTAAGTACTTTCTAATGGATCTATATAAGAAAAAAAAGATCTAATAGATCTAGTTGTTTCAATTAGATTATTAGGTTTAAATTGTATTGAGACATCTCCATCTAGAGTTTGAATTATTTGACTAACCTCTGTTTGTATTACAGGTTCAGTTAGAACAGTTTTTTCGATTAACCAATTATTAGAAAATTTTACCTAATCTCATTTAATAGGTCTACGAGTTGTGATATAAGATTTACAAAAAATAGTTTCAATTAAAATAGTTTCATTAACATTTTTATTAATCATTACACATTGGATTCAAAGTGTAAAGTGTTTAAAGTAAATTCTATAATAGATACAGATAGTTTCAGTATTAGGCATATAATTATAATCATGCAATTTGACATTCAAAGTAACAACATGTAAAATATTAACATCAAAATGAGATAATTGTAAATTTGGATAAACATCAAAATAGATTGGTCCATGTGCCAGATTGGATTGTATGATACCCATCAAAGAATGCTTCCAATTTAAATTACGAGCATTACGCAATATAGCAACAAAACTATCAGGCAAATTATTAAGAGTAAAAGTCTTAAAAGCATCTTGAATTAAACCAATATGCAAAAAATGATAATTAGACCTATATTTATCAATATTAGATCTATGCAATAATTGTAAAGAAATATCATCTTGACTAAGAGGAATAAATTCATCGGTGGTTTTAACAATTTGTTTTAAACCAAAAATTTCAAAAGTACCCATTTGATAAATAATTTTTGGATCCACTTTAGGAATGGCCCATTTATTAAGAAGATGTATATTTTGAGGAAGATCTATTTCTTCTAAACAAGTATTTTTAACAGAAGAAGATTTTACTTTTTGAAAATTTAGTTTTAGGAAAAGTGTTAAACAATCAGAGAAATATACAATCTCTAATCCATGGCTCTGATACCAAATGGGGGCTGGATCTTATGAGGGAGGACAGGATCTCGAACGAATTCACAAAACCTTTCTGGTTTTTCTGATAATTTACAAACTGATAATTTCCTTTCTAAAATAGTTAATAAAAATAAATCTTTTGATTGATAATAGATTTTCAAAAAAAATTAATAGCTTTTGTTGATAGTGGTGTAAATCTTAATTGTATTCAAGAAGGTTTGATACCTACCGGGTATTTTGAAAAAACTTCTCATACTCTTCACTCTGCTAATGGTGAAAAACTTGACATTGATTATAAATTTTCAAAAGCCTTTATTTGTAAAAATACTACTTGTATTCCTTTAAGTTTTTTATTGGTAAAAAATATTTCTAATCAAATTATTCTGAGTACACCATTCTTAAAGAAAATATTTCCTTTAAAGATGGTTTATCAAAAAGGTTTTATAGGAACTTTTGATAATAAAGACTTACATTTTTAGTTTATATATGAACCATTTTCAAGAATTCTTAATAGGATTGAAGATATAATAAAAGCTAAAAATAATCATATTAATTTCTTAAAACTTGAAATAGTTAGTCTTAATATAGATGAACAATTAAATAATCCTAAGCTTAAAGAAAAAATTGCTTTTCTTGAAAATCAATTCTCTTTATCTATGTGTAATGAACACCCAAATGCTTTCTGAAATAGGAAAAAATATATGGTTGATTTGCCTTATGAAGATAGTTTTGATGGTAATATTCCAACAAAAGCTAAGCCGTGTCAAATGAATTCTGAATATCTAACCTATTGTAAAAAAGAAATAGAATCTTTGTTACAAAAAGGTTTAATTAGACCAACTAAATCACCTTGGTTATATAAAAGATTAATTATATGAATCATCTTGAACTTTTAAATCACATTTAACAATTGCAAATATTTCTTTTGCAACCGTAGCATATTTCGTTTGGCTATTATTCTATTTACCAGAACAAAATCTAACAAGAATTTCTTGTTTGTTATTAGGATTAATTTTTTTTAAAATACCACCGTAGCTTATATCAGAAGCATCAGTCTCTATAATTTTTTCCCATTTAGGATTAGAAAGCATAAGACAAGGTAAATTTTTAACTTTTTCCTTAATCTTTATAATAGCATTAGTGTGGTTATCACTCCACAGTTTAGGGTTCTTTTCTAACCTATCATAAAGAATTGCAATATCATTAGCATGATTTTTGTAATAAGTAGAAATATAATTAAGGCTACCTAAAAATCTTTGCAACTGTGTTTTATCAGTAATTTTATCAGGAAACTTAGAAGCAAATTCTATACTTCTATTAATAGGAATTATTTTTCCTTTTTCAATATAATGACCTAAAAACTTAATTTTAGCTTGAAACAAAACCATTTTTGATTTAGAAATAACAAGTCCATAATTTATAATAACTTGTTTAAAGATATGTAAATGTTTGAAATGATTTTCTATAGTATTAGAAAATACAATAATATCATCGATATAAACAATTATAAAATTACTATAAGGATTAAAAATATCATTCATAATCTACTGAAAATCAGAAGGAGCATTTTTTAAATCAAATGGCATAACATTCCATTCATATTGACCAAAAGGAACATTAAAGGCAGTTTTAAACCTATCCTTTTCTATTATTTGAATTTTCCAATAGCCAGATTTTAAATCAAATTTAGAAAAGATATTAGAATCAAACAATCTATCAAGTAAATCCTTTTTATTAGGAATAGGATACTTAATCCATTTTAAGACTTTATTTAAAGGTTTATAATTTATCACTAATCTAGGAGCACCATGTTCTTGTTCATTATGTTTATTAACATAAAAAGCAGTACAAGACCAAGGTGATTTAGTAGGTTGAATTAAACCCTTTTGTAACAAAAATTCTATTTCTTTTTTACAATAGGTTAGGTATTCACAATTCATTTGACACGGCCTAGCTTTTGTTGGAATATTACCAGCAAAACTATCTTCATAAGGTAAATGAACAATATGCTTTTTTCTAGTTCAGAAAGCATTAGGGTGTTCATTACATATAGACAAAGAGAATTGATTTTCAAGAAAAGCAATTTTTTCTTTAAGCTTTGGATTATTTAAATGTTCATCTATATTAAGGCTAACAATTTCATGTTTTAAGAAATTAATATGATTATTCTTAGCTTTTATTATATCCTCAATTCTATTAAGAATTCTAGAAAACGGTTCAGATATAAACTAAAAATGTAAATCTTTATTATCAAAAGTTCCTATAAAACCTTTTTGATCAACCATTTTTAAAGGAAATATTTTCTTTAAGAATGGTGACCCAAGTATAATTTGATTAGAAATATTTTTTACTAATAAAAAACTTAAAGGAATACAAGTATTATTTTTACAAATAAAAGCTTTTGAAAATTTATAATCAATGTCAAGTTTTTCACCATTAGCAGAGAGAAGAGTATGAGAAGTTTTTTCAAAATACCTAGTAGATATCAAACCTTCTTGAATACAATTAAGATTTGCACCACTATCAACCAAAGCAATCAATTCTTTTGAAAATCTATTATCAATCAAAAGATTTATTTTTATTAACCATTTTTGAGAAGTAACCATTTCCAATTTAGAAAGGAAATTATCAGTTTGTAAATTATCAGAAAAACCAGAAAAACTATCGAACATATTTTCAACTCTAGGTATAACCTGTTTACCTTGAGACATTTCTAGTTTTCTTAGCCTATTTTCGAGAAATAATGTATTTCTTATCATTTCAAATATTTTATTTTTTAAATTGTTAACTTCCTGTTTTAAATCATTGACAGAAATTGGAGTATTAGTCTTATTCCTATTTTCTAACATTTTATAAACTTCAACCATGGAATAAGGTTCATTATTATTGTTATGAGAAACAAACTCTTCATTTTTAAAAGATAACGAAGGAATATTTTCAATTTGATATATAATTTTAGACCTTAAAATTGAATCTTTATTAATTTTAAAAATTCAATAGTACTATCATTAGTAATAACATTTAAATCACTAAATTATGATCAAAGCCTATATAAATCATCATCATTATCAGTTTTATTACTATTCCTATCAGAATTAACACAAGACTCACCTATTTTACAAGGTTCACATTTAGAGCTTGTACTATTAAAACATTCATTCAAGGAATTTTCATTAGAAGAGATATCTGTTTCCTCTTCACTATCAGAATTAAGCATCAATTTTAAGAGCACATCTTTAATAATATCATCAATATCTAGATTATTAATCTTAGATTTCATTTTGCACTTATCAGCATAATGACCTACCTTACCACACTTATAACAGGCACCATATTTTTTAAATTTCTTATAAAGTTTTTTAATACCTTTGCTATTTTCTCGTTCTTTTTCCCTAACCTTTTTATGAGATTGTTTTCTATATTTTTTATTTTTATAATAATCTTCTTTTTTATTTTTATTTTTATTATCAATTGGTTTAGGAATTTCCATACCAAATTGACCTCAAAATTGTCCTAATTGTTTTCTTTCAGTAATATTATTATGTTTAATTTGTTGATTTAACTTAATGTCATTACATAAGTTTAAACCTTCTTGTATGCAAGCTCCTATTAACTTACCATAGGTAAATTTATCATAATCAATATTAGTATTATTTTGCCTAAGTGTTTTTCTAACTCTTACGGCAAAAAGTGATGGAAGACCATCAATAAATTTTGATTTTCAATGTGAGCTATTAGACTCAGGGAGTTCTAAAACTCTAGACAAAAATGTGTCTTTATACCACCTAAATGAGATAAGACTTTGACATTTTAAACCATTAAGTAAGGTTCTAATATGTTAAGATTTATCAGTCCATCTACCAGTAAAATGTTCTATTATAGTAACAATTAAGGTATAAACAACATTTTCAATGTTATTACTTGAACCTTCTTGTTTAACAGTATTTAGAATCTCATCTTTGTTAGCTTGGGTTAGATAATTATTCCACCAACCTTTAAGTTGATCAGTAAAACCTGCTACAATCATTTTAGCAATAGCTTTATCAATGTTACCATTTGCTTTACAAATTGAAGAGTACATTAACATTCTATGCACCAAATTATAAATATGATGCTCAGTAAAACCATCTAAGTTATATTCATAAATGTTTTTACCGGAATATGAATTATTAAGAATAAAATCTTATTTCTCATGCAATACATCTTGTGGTGAAGGACAGGGGTAATAATAACTATTCATTGCTGGTCTATCAGCATATTTTTGGAGTTAATTAACCTCTTCATTAATAGCGGTTTGATAAGATTTCTCATCAATGTCACTATGAGTAGAAATTCTAAACTCAAAAAAAAATTTAGTTATTAACTTTCCAAGTTTAGTCATATCTCTTAACCTAAAATTATTAATTTTAGGAGGGGGCTGAATACCTGGCATAGCAATCGTTGTAGGCAAATCAAAGGAAGGAATAACAATTTTATTAATTCTTTCTTCTAAATCATTTAAAAGTTTATTAGTTCTATGGCTATTATTAATAATAGTTGAAAGTCTTTGGTCTACAAGACTAAACTTTCACCTAAAATATTTAAATATAAATTAGCATAATTTTGTTGTCTTATTAAAATTTTAATTTCCCTAGAAGTAACAAGCATATGTTCGCTACCTAGGAAATTGTTAAAAGCAGAAAAGAAAAGATTTTTATTTCCTTCTATTATAAAAGTATCTTGAGGTGGAAAAACAGATTTTTGTTTATGTCCACTCTCTCCAATATAAGTATGTTCTAAAACGAAAAGATACGGTTCAAAATAATTAACCATAAACTAAGGAACAAAAGGTACTAATTGATCTTTTTCAGTAACAAATTTATAAAATTCATTTTGAAAATTAAGTTGTTGTTCTTTAGTAAAATTATTAAAAACCTAATCACGAAACATTTTCCAATGGTCTTTATTAAATTCCATTTGTATCAATTTTCTATGACTAGATCCTGGACTAAAATCATATTTTGTACCAATCATTAAAAAAATTTTATTTTAAATACGATAATTTCGCATAGAAAAATCCATATCAGATTCTGTTAGTTTAATAGTATCATCACTATTATTATCTTGAATATTAAAACCATGCACAATATTGATGAATTTATTTTTAATCTATCAAATCTAGTATCAAGATTATTATCTTTTCTAATATTAAAAGTTGGTTCATTAAGTTGTGAAGTAGAAGCCCTAAATGTATTTGGACTTTCGTAAGTACTTTCTAATGGATCTATATAAGAAAAAAAAGATCTAATAGATCTAGTTGTTTTAATTAGATTATTAGGTTTAAATTGTATTGAGACATCTCCATCTAGAGTTTGAATTATTTGACTAACCTCTGTTTGTATTACAGGTTGAGTTGGAACAGTTTTTTCGATTAACCAATTATTAGGAAATTTTACCTAATCCCATTTAATAGGTCTACGAGTTGTGATATAAGATTTACAAAAAATAGTTTCAATTAAAATAGTTTCATTAACATTTTAAATAATCATTTTACACATTGGATTCAAAGTGTAAAGTGGTTTAAAGTAAATTCTATAATAGATACAGATAATTTCAGTATTAGGCATATAATTATAATCATGCAATTTGACATTCAAAGTAACAACATGTAAAATATTAACATCAGAAAGAGACAACTGTAAATTTGGATAAACATCAAAATAGACTGGTCCATGTGCCAGACTGGATTGTATGATACCCATCAAAGAATGCTTCCAATTTAAATTACGAGCATCCCGCAATATAGCAACAAAACTATCAGGCAAATTATCAAGTGTAAGAGGCTTAAAAGCAACTTGAATTAAACCAATGTGCAAAAAACGATAACCAGATCCATATTTATCAATATCAGATCTATGCAATAATTGTAAAGAAATATCATTTTGACTAAGAGGAATAGATCCCTCGGTGGTTTTAACGATCTGTTTTAAACCAAATTTTTCAAAAGTACCCATTTGATAAATAATGTTTGGATCCACTTTAGGAATGGTTCATTTATTAAGAAGATGTATATTTTGAGGAATATCTATTTCTTCCAAACAAGTATTTTTAACAAAAGAAGATTTTCCTTTTAGAAAATTCATTTTTAGGAAAAGTGTTAAACAACCAGAGAAATATACAATCTCCAATCCATGGCTCTGATACCAAAAGGGTCATGATCTTATAAGGGATGACAGGATCTCGAATGGATTCACAAAACCCGACATATAGTCAGAATGTAAAAAACAATCACTCAACTATCTAACAATCAACTCATGCTTCTAGATTATGCCCAACACAATGCCCTTCAACGCCTACCACGGCTAACACAGGCAAACAATGGGCTATCATAGAGGTACATGGAAGATTGTTAAATAATGAAATCCACTTGGATAATTCAATTCAAAAATTCAAATCCTTCAGCATAAGCCTAGTCTAAAGTGACCATATATACAAAGAAAGTATCTAACTCATAGTTGTTTAACACAGAATCCCTTAGCCTTCCATTAGGCTAGGGTATACACAAATAAATTAAGTAAAAGAAAAAGTGCTAACCTTTACGGACCTTAGCACCGGAGTATGAAAACTTTAATCAGCTTCCAATATTTTATAAATTTACAAACAAGTTACAGTGAAAAAGATTACAAACTTCAAAATAGTAAAACTAAAAGAAAGCTCTGTAACTAAAAGGCCTCTCTGATAGGTCTCCTCCAACTATACAATTAAGAACCTATTTAAAGAAAAGAAAGAAAGACTATTGCGGAATTGAAAATATTTTTCTAGAGTCCAAATAGTAAAAAGCTAACTACTATGCAGATTTCAAAATTTTCAAATCCGTAACAGTAAAAAGCAAAAAACAAATTAACAGAATCTGATATAATTCATATTACTGTTTTTGTCCTATTACAGCAATAATTTACGAGCAATCATAGCGGCTTTCACCACTCACACTATGATTACTTTTATTCACTCTCACGCCTCAATGATGCTATCATCTCATCAAGGTCTTTTAAATCATCATTAGGGTGTTGGGCGTCCTGATACAGATCACCGAATTGATTTTTGCCAATCTTTGAATTTGATAAAGTCTCCATTGATGCTGTTTCTCCATCATTGCTAGCAAACAAAACATCTTCATCTTCATCAGCAAATTGATCCTTTAATTCATCTTGGACCATATTAAGAACTTCCTTTAACAAATCTGCTTTGGAAATTTTTCCTTTACGCATTTTAATTTTTTCAGAAGCTCTTCCTAAAATTCATGAAGCTTCTTTCTATTTATCTTTTCTAGTAGATTTTTTATATTCTTCAATGACCTTAAAAATATTATCTAAGGTCTCTTGTACTTCAATCTTTCTAGTGGCTTTATCAGTCTGGAGCATTTTATTCCACCATTTTATATAATAAACTCTATAAAGACACGGAAGATTATCCTTAGAGAAACTGACTTCTGGTACCTATTTCCAGATCCAAGGAATTGAAAACTCCATAAAGAAAAATATTGCAGCTTTGTTGATAACCATCTAGTTTTTAGCTTCAGCCTCCTTGATTCTAGGAGAACAATCGACCCATTGATCGAATCCCTATCTGAATTGGTTAGGAAGGATGTACGAAGTTGGATCGTGGGATTTCCACCAACTTAAAAACCAATTTGGAATTTGAGATTTAAAAACATTAGTACATACTTTTATAAACCAAGTATGTTTTTTCCTGGGGTTTTCATAAAGAAAAACGTTTTTAAAAGCACGGATATAATCCCAAAAATTAAATTTGAAAATTAACTTATTATCTTTAGTAACAAATTCTTTTTCTTTAAATGAGGATATTCCCCATTCTTCCACAGAAATAATTTTCTTAATTATTATTTTGCCAAAATTAAAAACAGATTTTTCTTGTGAGCTTGGGAAAAAATGTGAAATCTCACAAGAGCCTATAGTAATAAGAATATTTTCATAATAAGATCTAGGTCTATAAGAACCAACGTCATATGATGCCGTATCCAAGTACCTTTGGATTATTATCCAAGGTTCATTTTTCCATTTAAGATCATTATGTTCAAGGATCATTATTAAATCCTTATGATCTTTCATTTCAAATGTGGTGAGAGAATCCTCATCCACAGGGGTAGCACTATTAGTAGCAACGTCTACAAAAGAAGGCTTTGAAGGATTATTAGATCCTTCAGGCTTGCTAGTGGTTGATTGGCTATGAGAGAAAGTCTTATTTGACCTTTCTTGAAATTGTTTGAATTGTAGAAATTCTGCAAACAATGAATCATTAGGGTGGATAGATTGGTTGGGACAGAAAGCATTTGATGCTTGAGAAATGGCTGAATTTATTAATTTTTGTTTACCATGTTGTATCAATGGTAATCTATTAGTAGATGAATTGGATGAATTAGATCCAGCACGTCCTTCTCTATTAGAGAACAGATTCTTTCCTCCTCTATTATGAGGAATCATTGTCCCTGCAAATATTCATGGGTAAGAAAATTAGGAAGACTATTGTCAATTCCTTTTTTATATATGATTTTAAAATCGAAAGGGGCCAAATAAGCTTGCCACCTTGCAAACATTTGTTTGGACACATCGTGTTTAAAATCTTTATTAAACATAAATTGGGCAGACTGACAGTCAGTCATAACTATAAAAGATTGATTATATAAATCATCTTAAAATTTTAAAACACATTTAACAATTGCAAAAATTTCTTTTGCAACCGTAGTATAATTCTTTTGGCTATTATTCCATTTACCAGTACAAAATCTTACAAGAATTTCCTATTTAATATTAGGATTAATTTGTTTTAAAATACCATCTTAGCCTATATCAGAAGCATCAGTCTGTATAATTTTTTCCCAATTAAGATTAAAAAGCATAAGATAAGGTAAATTTTTAACTTTTTCCTTAATCTTTATAATAGCATTAGTGTGGTTATCACTCCACGGTTTAGGGTTCTTTTTTAACCTATCATAGAGAATTGTAGTATCATTAGCAAGATTTTTATAATAAGCAGAAATATAATTAAGGCTACCTAAAAATCTTTGTGATTGAGTTTTATCCATAATTTTATCAGCAAACTTAGAAGCAAATTCTATACTTCTGTTAATAAGAATTATTTTTCCTTTTTCAATATAATGACATAAAAATTTAATTTTAGTTTGAAACAAAACCATTTTTGTTTTAGAAATAACAAGTCCATTATTTATAATAACTTGTTTAAAGATGTTAAGATGCTTAAAATGATTTTCTATAGTATTAGAAAATACAAGAATATCATCTATATAGACAATTATAAAATTACTATAAGGATTAAAAATATCATTCATAATCTTCTGAAATTCAGAAGGAGCATTTTTTAATCTAAAAGGCATAACATTCCTTTCAATTGACCAAAAGGAACATTAAAGGCCGTTTTAAACCTATCCTTTTCTATTATTTGAATTTGCCAATAGCCAGATTTTAAATCAAATTTAGAAAAGATATTAGCATCAAACAATCTATCAAGTAAATCCTTTTTATTAGGAATGGGATACTTAATCCATTTTAAGACTTTATTTAAAGGTTTATAATTTATCACTAGTCTAGGAGCACCACGTTCTTGTTCATTATGTTTATTAACATAAACAGTAGTGCAAGACCAAGGTGATTTAGTAGGTTGAATTAAACCTTTTTGTGACAATGATTCCATTTCTTTTTTACAATAGGTTAGGTATTCAGAACTCATTTGACACGGCCTAGCTTTTGTTGGAATATTACCGTCAAAACTATCTTCATAAGGCAAATCAACAATATGCTTTTTTCTAATCCAGAAAGCATTTGGGTGTTCATTACACACAGATTAAGAGAATTTATTTTCAAGAAAAGTAATTTTTTCTTTAAGCTTAGGATTATTTAATTGTTCATCTATATTAATACTAATAATTTCATGTTTTAGAAAAATAAAATGATTATTTTTAGCTTTTATTATATCTTCAATCCAATTAAGAATTCTAGAAAATGGTTCAAATATAAACTGAAAATGTAAATCTTTATTATCAAAAGTTCCTATAAAACCTTTTCGATCAACCATCTTTAAAGGAAATATTTTCTTTAAGAATGGTGTCCCAAGAATAATTTGATTAGAAATATTCCTTACCAATAAAAAACTTAAAGGGATACAAGTATTTTCTTTTTACAAATAAAAGCTTTTGACAATTTATAATCAATGTCAAGTTGTTCACCATTAGTAGAGCGAAGAGTATGAGACGTTTTTTCAAAATACCTAGTAGGTATCAAACCTTCTTGAATATAATTAAGATCTGCACCACTATCAACCAAAGCAATTAATTCTTTTGAAAATCTATTATCAATCAAAAGATTTATCTTTATTAACCATTTCTGAGAAGTAACCATTTCCAATTTAGAAAGGAAATTATCAGTTTGTAAATTATCAGAAAAAACAGAAAAACTATCAAACATATTTTCAACTCTCGGTATAACTTGTTTACCTTGAGATATTTCAAGTTTTCTTAGCCTATCTTCAAGAAATAATGCATTTCTTTTAATTTCAATTATTTCATTTTTTAAAATTATTAACTTCCTATTTTAAATCATAAACAAAAGTTGGAGTAGTGATCATATTCCTATTTTCTAACATTTTATAAACCTCAGCCATAGAATAAGATTCCTTATTATTGTTATTAGAAACAAACTCTTCATTTTTAAAAGAAGACAAAGGAATATTTTCAATTTGATCTATAATTTTAGACCTTAAAATTGGATCTTTTATTAATTTTAAAAATTCAATAGTTCTATCATTAGTAATAACATTTAAATCACTAAATTGTGATCTAAGCCTATATAAATCATCATCATTATCAAATTTATTACTATTTCTATCAGAATTAGCACAAAACTCACCTATTTTACAAGGTTCACATTCAGAGCTTGTACTATTAAAACATTCATTCAAGGAATCTTCATCAGAAGAGATATTTGTTTCCTCTTCACTATCAGAATTAAGCATCAATTTTAAGAGCACATCTTTAATATTATCATCAATATCAAGATTATTAATCTTAGATTTTATTTTTCACTTATCAACATAATGACCTACTTTACCACATTTGTAACAGGCACCATATTTTTTAAATTTTTTATAAAGTTTTTTATTACTTTTCCTAATATCTCGTTCTTTCTCCCTAACCTTTTTCTGAGATCGCTTTCTATATTTATTATTTTTATGATAATCTACTTTTTATTTTTATTTTTATTATCAATTGGTTTAGGAATTTCCATACCAAATTGACCACAAAATTGTCCTAATTGTTTTCTTTTAGTAATATTATTACATTTAATTTGTTGATTTAACTTAATTTCATTACACAAGTTTAAACCTTCTTGTATGCAAGTTCCTATTAACTTACCATAGGTAAACTTATCATAATCAATATTAGTATTATTTTGCCTAAGTGTTTTTCTAACTCTTACGGCAAAAAGTGATGGAAGACCATCAATAAATTTTGATTTTCAATGTGAGCTATTAGACTCAGGGAGTTCTAAGACTCTAGACAAAAATGTGTCTTTATACCACCTAAATGAGGTGAGACTCTGACATTTTAAACCATTAAGTAAGCTTCTAATATGTTCAGAATTATTAGTCCATCTACCAGTAAAATGTTCTATTATAGTAATAATTAAGAAATAAATAGCATTTTCAGTATTATTACTTGAACCTTCTTATTTAACAGTATTAAGGATTTCATCTTTATTAGCTTGGGTTAAATAATTATACCACCAACCATTAAGTTGACCAGTGAAATCGGCTACAATCATTTTAGCAACAGCTTTATCACTATTATCATTTGCTTTACATATTGTAGAATACATTAACATTCTGTGCACCAAATTATAAATATGATGCTCAGTAAAACCATCTAAGTTCCATTCATAAATGTTTTTACCAAAATATGAATTATTAAGATTAAAATCTTGTTCCTCATGTATTACATCTTGTGGTAACGGATGGAGGTAATAATAAGTATTCATTATTGGTCTATCAGCATATTTTTGAAGTTTATTAACCTCTTCATTAATAGCGGTTTGATAAGATTTCTCGTCAATGTCACTAGGAGTAGAAATTCTGAACTCAAAAATTTTTTTAGTTATTAACTTTTCAAGTTCAGTCATATCTCTAAACCTAGAATTGTCAATCTCAGGAGGGGATTGAATACTTGGCATAGCAATTGTTGAAGGCAAATCAGAGGAAGGAATAACAATTTTATTAATTCTTTCTTCTTATTCATCTAAAAGCTTATTAGTTCTATGACTATTATTAATAACAGTTGAAAGTCTTTGATCTAACGAGACTAAACGTTCACCTAAAACATTTAAATATAAATGAGCATAATTTTGCTGTCTTATTAAAACATTAATTTCCCTAACAGGCATATGTTTGTTACCTAGGAAATTATTAAAGGCAGAAAAGAAAAAGAATTTATTTCTGTTTATTATAAAAGTATCTTGAGGTGGAAAAATAGATTTTTGTTTATGTCCACTCTCACCAATATAATTACGCTCCAAAACAGAAAGATATGGTTCAAAATAATTAACCATAAACCAAGGAACAAAAGGTATTAGTTGATCTTTTTCAGTAACAAATTTATAAAATTCATTTTGAAAATTAAGTTGTTGTTCTTTAGTAAAATTATTAAAATACCAATCACGAAACATTTTCCAGCGGTCTTTATTAAATTCCATTTGTATTAATTTCCTATGACTAGATCCTAGACTTAAATCATATTTTGTACCAATCATTAATAACTTTTTATTTTAAATACGAGTATTTCATACAGAAAAATCCATATCAGATTATGTTTGTTTAATAGTATCATCACTATTATTACCATCACTATTACTATCTTGAATATTAAAACCATGCACAATATTCGATGAATTAATTTTCAATCTATCAAATGTAGTATCAAGATTATTATCTTTTCTAATATTAAAAATTGGTTCATTAAGTTGTGAAGTGGAAGCCCTAAATGTATTTGGACTTTCATAAGTACTTTCTAATGGATCTATATAAGAAAAAGAAGATCTAATAGATCTAGTTGATTTAATTAAATTATTATTATTTTGTTTAAATTATATTGAGACATATCCATCTGAAGTCTGAATTATTTGACTAACCTCTGTTTGTATTACAGGTTGAGTTGGAACAGTTTTTTCTATGAACCAATTATTAGGAAATTTTACCTCATCCCATTTAATAAGTTTATGAGTTGTGATATGAGATTTGCAAAAATTAGTTTCAATTAAAATAGTTTCATTAACATTTTTACTAATCATTTTACGTATTGGATTCAAAGTGTAAAGCGGTTTAAAGTAAATTCTATAACATATACAAATAGTTTCAGTATTAGGGATATAATCATAACCATGTAATTTGACATTCAAAGTAGCAGCATGCAAAATATTAACATAAGAAAGAGACAAATTTAAATTTGGATAAACATCAAAATAAACTAGTCCATGTGCCAGACTGGACTGTATAATACCCATCAAAAAATGCTTCCAATTTAAATTACAAGCATCCCGCAATATAGCAACAAAACTATCAGGCAAATTATCAAGAGTAAGAGGCTTCAAAGCAACTTGAATTAAACCAATATGCAAAAAAAAATAATCAGATCTATATTTATCAATATCAGATCTATGCAATAATTATAAAGAAATATCATCTTGACTAAGAGGACTAGATTCCTCGGTGGTTTTAACAATCTGTTTTAAACCAAATTTTTCAAAAGTACCCATTTGATAAATAATTTTTCGATCCACTTTAGGAATTGTCCATTTATTAAGAAGATGTATATTTTGAGGAAGATCAATTTCTTCCAAACAAGTATTTTTAACAAAAGAAGATTTTCCTTTTAGAAAATTCATTTTTAGGAAAAGTGTTAAACAACCAGAGAAATATACAATCTCCAATCCATGGCTCCGATACCAAATGGGGGCAGGATCTTTTGAGGGAAGACAGGATCTTAATATGGTCCAAGAAGATATTAAGGATCATTTCGCCGATGTATATGAAGACATCATTTCTGCTAGTAATGATGAAGAAACAGCATCAATGGAGACTTCATCAAATTCGAAGGCTGGCAAAAATCAATTCAGTGATCTGTATCAGGACGCCCAAGACCCTAATGATGATTTCAAAGACGTTGATGAGATGATAACATCATTGAGGTGTGAGAATGAAGAAAAGTAATCGTAGTGTGAGTGGTGAAAGCCGGTATGATTGCTCGTAAACTATTGCTACAATAGGACAAAAACAGTAATCTGAATTATATCAGAAACTGTTAATCTGCTTTTTGTTTTTTATTGTTACGAATTTGAAAATTTTGAAATTCGCACAGTTGTTTGCTTTTTACTATTTGGACTCCAGAAAAATATTTTCAAGTCCGCAATAGTCTTTCTTTCTTTTCTTTAAATAGGTTCTCAATTGTATAGTTAGGGGAGACCGATCAGAGAAGCCCATTAGACATAGAGTTTTTCTTTTAATTTTGCTATTCTGAAGCATGTAATTTTATTTTCTATAAATTATTTGTAAATTTATAAAATATTGGAAGCTGATTAAAGTTTTCATACTCCAGTGCTGAGGTCCGTAAAGGTTAGCTTTTTTTATTTTATTTATTTTATTTGTGTATACCCTAGCCTAATGGAAGGCTAAGGAATTCTGTGTTAAACAACTATGAGTTAGATACTTTCTCTGTATACATGGTCACCATAGACTAGGCTTATGCTGAAGGGTTTGGATTTTTGAACTGAATTATCCAAGCGGGTTTCATTATTTAACAATCTTCCATGTACCTCTGTGATAGCCCATTGTTTGCCCGTGTTAGCTGTGGTAGGCGTTGAAGGGCATTGTGTTGGGCATAATCTGGAAGCATGAGTTGATTGTTAGATAGTTGAGTAATTGTTTCCTGCATTCTGACTATATGTCGAGTTTTGTGAATTTGTTCGAGACCCTATCCTCCCTCATAAGATCCTGCCCCCTTTTGGTATCGGAGCCATGGATTGGAGATTATATATTTCTCTTGTTGTTTAACACTTTTCCTAAAGATGAATTTTCTAAAAGGAAAATCTTATTCTGTTAAAAATACTTGTTTGGAAGAAATAGATCTTCCTCAAAATATACATCTTCTTAATAAATGGACCATTCCTAAAGTGGATCCAAAAATTATTTATCAAATGGGTACTTTTGAAAAATTTGGTTTAAAACAAATTGTTAAAACCACCGAGGAATCTATTCCTCTTAGTTAAGGTGATATTTCTTTTCAATTATTGCATAGATCTGATATTGATAAATATAGATCTGATTATCATTTTTTGTATATTGGTTTAATCAAGTTGCTTTTCAGCCTCTTACTCTTGATAATTTGCCTGATAGTTTAATTGCTATATTGCGTGATGCTTGTAATTGAAATTGGAAGCATTCTTTAATGCATATTATACAATCCAGTCTGGCACATGGACCAGTCTATTTTGATGTTTATCCAAAATTACAATTGTCACTTTCTGATGTTAATATTTTACATGTTGTTACTTTGAATGTCAAATTGCATGGTTATAATTATATGCCAAATACTGAAACTATCTGTATATGTTATAGAATTTGCTTTAAATCACTTTACACTTTGAATCCAATGTGTAAAATGATTAATAATAATGTTAATGAAACAATACTAATTGAGACTAATTTTTGTAAATCTCATATTACAACTCGCAGACCCATTTAATTGGATGAGGTAAAATTTCCTAATAATTGGTTAATAGAAAAAAATGTTCCAACTCAACCTATAATACAAACAGAGGTTAGTCAAATAATTCAGACTACAGATGGAGATGCCTCAATACAATTTAAACCAAATAATAATAATTTAATTAAATCAACTAGATCTGTTAGATCTTCTTTTTCTTATATAGATCCAATAGAAAGTACTTATGAAAGTCCAAATACATTTAGGACATCCACTTCACAACTTAATGAACCAATTTTTAATATTAGAAAAGATAATAATCTTGATACTAGATTTGATAGATTAAAAATAAATTCATCTAATATTGTGCATGGTTTTAATTTTCAAGATAATAATAGTGATGGTAATAATAGTGATGATACTATTAAACCAACAGAATCTGATATGGATTTTTTTTGTGCGAAATACTCGTATTTAAAATAAAAAATTTTAATGATTGGTACACAATTTGATTTTAGTCCAGGATCTAGTCATAGAAAATTGATACAAATGGAATTTAATAAAGACTGTTGGAAAATGTTTCGTGATTGGTTTTTTAATAATTTTACTAAAGAACAACAATTTAATTTTCAAAATGAATTTTATAAATTTGTTACTGAAAAAGATCAATTAACACCTTTTGTTCCTTGGTTTATGGTTAATTATTTTGAACCATATCTTTCTGTTTTAGAGCGTACTTATATTGGAGAGAGTGGACATAAACATAAATCTATTTTCCCACCTCAAGATACTTTTATAATAGAAGGAAATAAAAATCTTTTCTTTTCTGCCTTTAATAATTTCCTAGGTAGCGAACATATACCTGTTACTTCTAGGGAAATTAATATTTTAATAAGACAGCAAAATTATGCTAATTTGTATTTAAATATTTTAGGTGAAAGTTTAGTCTCGTTAGATCAAAGACTTTCAACTATTATTAATAATAGTCATAGAACTAATAAACTTTTAAATGATTTAGAAGAAAGAATTAATAAAATTGTTATTCCTTCCTCTGATTTGCCTACAACAATTGCTATGCCAAGTATTCAGCCCCCTCCTGAAATTGATAATTTTAGGTTAATAGATATGATTGAACTTGAAAAGTTTATAACTAAAAAATTTTCTGAGTTTAGAATTTCTACTCTTAGTGACATTGATGAGAAATCTTATCAAACTGCTATTAATGAAGAGGTTAATAAACTCCAAAAATATGCTAATAAACCAACAATGAATACTTATTATTACCCCCGTCCTTCACCGTAAGATGTATTGCATGAGGAACAAGATTTTATTCTTAATAATTCCTATTCTAGTAAAAACATTTATGAATGAAAACTTAGATGGTTTTACTGAGCGTTATATTTATAATTTGGTGCACAGAATCTTAATGTACTCTACAATTTGTAACGCAAATGGTAATAGTGATAAAGTTGTTGCTAAAATGATTGTAGCAAGTTTTACTGATCAACTTAAAGGTTGGTGGGATAATTATCTAACCCAAGCTAATAAAGATGAAATTCTTAATACTGTTAAACAAGAAGGCTCAAGTAATAATATTGAAAATGCTGTTTATACCCTAATTGTTACTATAATAGAACATTTTACGAGTAGATGGACTAATAATTCTGAACATATTAGAACATTACTTAATGGTTTAAAATGTCAAATTCTCACCTCATTTCGGTGGTATAAAGACACGTTTTTGTCTAGAGTCTTAGAACTCCCTGAGTCTAATAGCACGCATTGGAAATCAAAATTTATTGATGGTCTTCCATCACTTTTTGCCGAAAGAGTTAGAAAACCATTTAGGCAAAATAATGCTAATATTGATTATGATAAGTTTACCTATGGTAAGTTAATAGGAACTTGCATACAAGAAGGTTTAAACTTATGTAATGAAATTAAGTTAAATCAACAGATTAAATGTAATAATATTACTAAAAGAAAACAATTAGGACAATTTTGTGGTCAATTTGGTATGGAAATTCCTAAACCAATTGATAATAAAAATAAAAATAAAAAAGATGATTATTATAAAAATAAAAAATATAGAAAACGATCTCATAAAAAGGTTAGGGAGAAAGAACGAGATAATAGGAAAAGTAACAACAAACTTTATAAAAAATTTAAAAAATATGGTGCCTATTACAAATGTGGTAAAGTAGGTCATTATGCTGATAAGTGCAAAATGAAATCTAAGATTAATAATCTAGATATTGATGATAATATTAAAGATGTGCTCTTAAAATTGATGCTTAATTCTGATAGTGAAGAGGAAACAGATATTTCTTTTGATGAAGATTCGTTGAATGAATGTTTTAATAGTACAAGTTCTGAATGTGAACCTTATAAAGTAGGAGAGTCTTGTGTTAATACGGATAAAGATAGTAATAAGTCTGATAATGATGATGATTTATATAGGCTTAGATCACAATTTAGTGATTTAAATGTTATAACTAATGATAGTACTATTGAATTTTTAAAATTAATAAAAGATCCAATTTTAAGGTCTAAAATTATAGATCAAATTGAAAATATTCCTTCGTCATCTTTTAAAAGTGAAGAGTTTAGTAATAATAATAATAATAATAATGATGATGATGATGATGATGATGATGATGATGATGATGATGATGATGAACCTTATTCTATGGTTGAAGTTTATAAAATGATGATGATGATGAACCTTATTCTATGGTTGAAGTTTATAAAATGTTAGAAAATAGGAATAAGACTAATACTCCAATTTCTGTCAATGATTTAAAATAGGAAGTTAATAATTTAAAAAATGAAATAATAGATATTAAACAAAATAATGTATTTCTTGAAGATAGGCTAAGAAAACTTGAAAATTTTCCAAAGCAGATTTGTTAAAGGAAGTTCTTAATATGGTCCAAGATCAATTAAAGGATCAATTTGCTGATGAAGATGAAGATGTTGTGGCTGCTAGCAATGATGGAGAAACAGCATCAATGGAGACTTCATCAAATTCGAAGGCTGGCAAAAATCAATTTGGTGATCTGTATCAGGACGCCCAAGACCCTAGTGATGATTTGAAAGACCTTGATGAGATGATAGCATCATTGAGGTGTGAGAATGAAGAAAAGTAATCATAGTGTGAGTGGGGAAAGCCGCTATGATCACTTATAAATTATTACTGTAATAGGACAAAAACAGTAATCTGAATTATATCAGATATTGCTAATTTGCTTTTTTCTTTTTACTATTACGGATTTGAAAATTTTGAAATTCGCACAGTAGTTTGCTTTTTACTATTCGGACTCCAGAAAAATATTTTCAAGTCCCCAATAGTCTTTCTTTCTTTTCTTTAAATAGGTTCTCAATTCTATAGTTTGGGGAGACTGATGAGAGAGGCTTTTTAGATACAGAGTTTTCTTTTAAGTTTTCCTATTCTGAAGTTTGTAATCTTGTTATCTGTAAATCGTTTGTATATTAATAAAATCTTTGGAAGCTTATTAAAGTTTTCATACTCCGGTGCTGAGGTCCATTCAGGTTAGTCTTCTTTTCTTTTACTTATTTTATTTGTATACCCTAGCCTAATGGGAGGCTAAGGGATTCTATGTTAAACAACTATGAGTTAGATACTCTCTGTATATTTGGTCACTTTACACTAAGCTTATGCCAAAGGGTTTAGATTTTTTAACTGAATTATCCAAATGGGTTTCATTATTTAACAATCTTCCATGTACCTTGGTGATAGCCCGTTGTTTGCCTGTGTTAGCCGTGATAGGCGTTGAAGGGCGTTGTGTTGGGCATAATTTGGAAGCATGAGTTGATTTTTAGATAGTTGAGTAATTGTTTCCTGCATTCTGACTATATGTCGGGTTTTGTGAATTCGTTCAAGATCCCATCCTCTCTCATAAGATCCTGCCCCCTTTTTGGAGTATGAGAAGTTTTTTCAGAATACCTAGTAGGTATCAAACCTTCTTGAATACAATTACAATCTACACCACTATCAACTAAAGTAATTAATTCTTTTGAAAATCTATTATCAATCAAAAGATTTATTTTTATTAACCATTTTTGAGAAGTAACCATTTCCAATTTAGTAAGGAAATTATCAGTTTTTAAATTATTAGAAAAACTAGAAAAACTATCAAACATATTTTCAACTCTAGGTATAACCTGTTTACCTCGAGATATTTCAAGTTTTCTTAGCCTATCTTCAAGAAATACATTATTTCTTTTAATTTCAATTATTTCATTTTTTAAATTATTTACTTCCTGTTTTAAATCATTAACAGAAGTTGGAGTATTAATCGTATTCCTATTTTCTAATAATTTATAAACCTTAGCCATAGAATAAGGTTCATTATTGTTGTTGTTAGAAACAAACTCTTCATTTTTAAAAGAAGACGAAGGAATATTTTCAATTTGAACTATAATTTTAGACCTTAAAATTAGATCTTTTATTAATTTTAAAAATCCAATAGTATTATCATTACTTATAACATTTAAATTGCTAAATTGTGATCTAAGCCTAATTAAATCATTATCATTATCAGAGTTATTACTATCTTTATCCGTATTAACACAAGACTCTCCTACTTTACAAGGTTCACATTCAGAACTTGTACTATTAAAACATTCATTCAAAGAATCTTCATCAAAAGAAATATTTGTTTCCTCTTCACTATCAGAATTAAGCATCAATTTTAAGAGCACATCTTTAATATTATCATCAATATCTAGATTATGAATCTTAGATTTCATTTTGCACTTATCAGCATAATGACCTACTTTACCACATTTGTAACAGGCACCATATTTTTTAAATTTTTTATAAAGTTTTTTATTACTTTTCCTAATATCTCGTTCTTTCTCCCTAACCTTTTTCTAAGATCGTTTTCTATATTTATTATTTTTATAATAATCTACTTTTTATTTTTATTTTTATTATCAATTGGTTTAGGAATTTCCATACCAAATTGACCACAAAATTGTCCTAATTGTTTTCTTTTAGTAATATTATTACATTTAATTTGTTGATTTAACTTAATTTCATTACACAAGTTTAAACCTTCTTGTATGCAAGTTCCTATTAACTTACCATAGGTAAACTTATCATAATCAATACTAGCATTATTTTGCCTAAGTGTTTTTATAACTCTTGAGGCAAAAAGTGATGGCAAACCATCAATAAATTTTGATTTTCAATGTGAGCTATTAGACTCAGGGAGTTCTAAGACTCTAGACAAAAACGTGTCTTTATACCACCTAAATGAGGTGAGACTCTAACATTTTAAACCATTAAGTAAGGTTCTAATATGTTCAGAATTATTAGTCCATCTACCAGTAAAATGTTCTATTATAGTAACAATTAAGGTATAAACAGCATTTTCAATATTATTACTTGAACCTTCTTGTTTAACTGTATTCAGGATTTCATCTTTATTAGCTTGGGTTAAATAATTATACCACCAACCATTAAGTTGACCAGTGCAATCGGCTACAATCATTTTAGCAACAGCTTTATCACTATTACCATTTGCTTTACATATTGTAGAATACATTAACATTCTGTGCACCAAATTATAAATATGATGCTCAGTAAAACCATCGAAGTTCCATTCATAAATGTTTTTACCAAAATATGAATTATTAAGAATAAAATCTTGTTCCTCATGTATTACATCTTGCGGTGAAGGACGGAGGTAATAATAAGTATTCATTGTTGGTCTATTAGCATATTTTTGAAATTTATTAACCTCTTCATTAATAGCAGTCTGATAAGATTTCTCATCAATGTCACTAAGAGTAGAAATTCTCAACTCAGAAAATTTTTTAGTTATCAACTTTTCAAGTTCAATCATATCTCTAAACCTAAAATTATCAATCTCAGGAGGAGATTGAATACTTGGCATAGCAATTGTTGAAGGCAAATCAGAGGAAGGAATAACAATTTTATTAATTCTTTCTTCTAAATCATTTAAAAGCTTATTAGTTCTATGACTATTATTAATAACAGTTGAAAGTCTTTGATATAACGAGACTAAACTTTCACCTAAAAAATTTAAATATAAATTAGCATAATTTTGCTATCTTATTAAAACATTAATTTCCCTAGAAGTAACAGGAATATGTTTGCTACCTAGGAAATTATTAAAGGCAGAAAAGAAAAAAAATTTATTTCTGTTTATTATAAAAGTATCTTGAGGTGGAAAAATAGATTTTTGTTTATGTCCACTCTCTCCAATATAAGTAAGCTCCAAAACAGAAAGATGTGGTTCAAAATAATTAACCATAAACCAAGGAACAAAAGGTATTAGTTGATCTTTTTCAGTAAAAACAGAAAGATGTGGTTCAAAATAATTAACCATAAACCAAGGAACAAAAGGTATTAGTTGATCTTTTTCAGTAATGAATTTATAAAATTCATTTTGAAAATTAAGTTGTTGTTCTTTAGTAAAAGTATTAAAAAACCAATCACGAAACATTTTCCAACGGTCTTTATTAAATTCCATTTGTATTAACTTCCTATGACTAGATCCTGGACTAAAATCATATTTTGTACCAATCATTAAAAACTTTTTATTTTAAATATGAGTATTTTGCACAGAAAAATCCATATCAGATTCTGTTGGTTTAATAGTCTCATAACTATTATTACCATCACTATTATTATCTTGAATATTAAAACCATGCACAATATTAGATGAATTAATTTTCAATCTATCAAATTTAGTATCAAGATTATTATCTTTTCTAATATTAAAAATTGGTTCATTAAGTTGTGTAGTGGAAGCCCTAAATGTATTTGGACTTTCATAAGTACTTTCTATTGGATCTATATAAGAGAAAGAAGATCTAACAGATCTAGTTGATTTAATTAAATTATTATTATTTGGTTTAAATTGTATTGAGACATCTCCATCTGGAGTATGAATTATTTGACTATCCTCTGTTTGTATTACAGGTTAAGTTGGAACAGTTTTTTTGATTAACCAATTATTAGGAAATTTTACCTCATCCCATTTAATAGGCCTACGTGTTGTAATATGAGATTTACAAAAATTAGTCTCAATTAGTATTGTTTCATTAACATTTTTATTAATCATTTTACACATTGGATTCAAAGTGTAAAGCAATTTAAAGCAAATTCTTTAACAGATACAAATAGTTTCAGTATTAGGCATATAATTATAACCATGCAATTTGACATTCAAAGTAACAACATGTAAAATATCAACATCAGAAAGAGACAATTGTAAATTTGGATAAACATCAAAATAGACTGGTCCATGTGCCAGACTGGACTGTATAATACCCATCAAAGAATTCTTCCAATTTAAATTACAAGCACCACGCAATATAGCAACAAAACTATCAGGCAAATTATCAAGAGTAAGAGTTTTAAAAGCAACTTGAATTAAACCAATATCCAAAAAACGATAATGAAATCTATCTTTATCAATATCAGATCTATGCAATAATTGTAAAAAAATATCATCTTTACTAAGAGGAATAGATTCCTCAATGGTTTTAACAATTTGTTTTAAACCAAAATTTTCAAAAGTACCCATTTGATAAATAATTTTTGGATCCACTTTAGGAATGGTCCATTTATGAAGAAGATATATATTTTGAGGAAAATCTATTTCTTCCAAACAAGTATTTTTTACAGAAGAAGTCTTTCCTTTAAGAAAATTCATTTTCAGGCAAAGTGTTAAACAACTAGAGAAATATACAATCTCCAATCCGTGGCTCTAATACCAGAAGGGGGCAAGATCTTATGAGGGATGACAGGATTTTGAATGAATTCACAAAACCTAACATATAGTCAGAATGCAGGAAACAATTACCCGATGATTTAACAACCAACTCAAGTTTCCAGACCAACACCCCAACAACACCTTGCAACACCTACCATAGCTAACACTAGCAACAATGCCCCAACAATGCTTCCTTGATCCTTAGAGAGAAATTGACCCAATTGTCGAACGCTTGTCTGAACTGGTCCTGGAGAATATAAGGAGTTGGACCATGGGATTTCCACCAGCTAAGGAACCAATTTGGAATATTGTTTTTGAACACCTCGAGACAAATCTTGATAAACCAAGTGTGTTTTCTTTTGGGGTTTTCATATAAGAAAACTTTATGAAAGGCTTGGACATAATCCCAGAAATTGAACATAAACTAATTTAGTTTCTTTGGTTATAAACTCTTTTTCTTTGAATGAAGAGATTCCCCACTCTTCAATAGAGATAATTCTCTTAATTATTATTTTGCTAAAATTGAAAACTAATTTTTCTTGTGAACTGGGGAAAAAATGAGAAATTTCACAAGTACTAGCTATTATGAGAATATTCTCATAATATGACCTGGGCTTATAAGACCCAACTGCATAGGATGCGGTATCCAAATACCTCTGAATTATTATCCAGGGTTCATTTTTCCATTTTAGATCAATATATTCAAGAACCATTATTAAGTCCTTGTGATATTTTTGTTCAAATGTGATAAGAGAATCCTCATCCACAGGAGTAGCACTATTACTAGCAACGTCTACAAAGGAAGGCTTTGAAGGATTATTAGATCCTTCAGGCTTGCAAGTGATTGATTGGCTAGGAGAGAAAGTTTTATTTGAACATTCTTGAAATTGCTTGAATTGCAAAAATTCTGCAAAAAGCGGATCATTAGGTTGGATTGATGGGTTGGGACATAAAGCATTTGATGCTTGCGAGATGGCTGAATTTATCAATTTTTGTTTACCATGTTGTATCAATGGTAATGTATTAGTAGATGAATTGGATCCAGCATGTCCTCCTCTATTAGAGAACGGATTCTTTCCTCCTCTATTAAGAGGAATCATTGTCCTTGTAAATATTCACGAGTAAGAAAATCATGAAGACTATTGTCAATTTCTTTTTTATATATAATTTTAAAATCAAAAGGGGCTAAATAAGCTTGCCACCTTGCAAACATTTGTTTGGAAACATCATGTTTAAAATCTTTATTAAACATAAATTGGGCAGACTGACAGTCAGTCTTAACTATAAAAGAGTGATTATATAAATCATCTTGAAATTTTAAAACACATTTGACAATGGCAAAGATTTCTTTAGCAATCGTAGCATAATTCTTTTGACTATTATTCCATTTACCAAAACAAAATCTTACAAGAATTTTCTGTTTATTATTAGGATTAATTTGTTTTAAAATACCACCATAGTCTATATCAGAAGCATCAGTCTCTATAATTTTTTCCCAATTAGGATTAGAAAGCATAAGACAAGGTAAATTTTTAACTTTTTCCTTAATCTTTATAATAGCATTAGTGTGGTTATCACTCCACAATTTAGGGTTCTTTTTTAACCTTTCATAAAGAATTGCAGTATCATTAGCAAGATTTTTGTAATAAGCAGAAATATAATTAAGGCTACCTAAAAATCTTTGTAATTGAGTTTTATCAGTAATTTTATCAGGAAACTTAGAAGAAAATTCTATACTTCTATTAATAGGAATTTTTTTTCCTTTTTCAATATAATCACCTAAAAACGTAATTTTAGTTTGAAACAAAACCATTTTTGATTTAGAAATTACAAATCCATTATTAATAATAACTTGTTTAAATATATTAAGATGCTTGAAATGATTTTCTATAGTATTATAAAATACAAGAATATCATCTATATAAACAATTATAAATTTACTATAAGGATTAAAAATATCATTCATAATCTTCTGAAATTCAGAAAGAGCATTTTTTAAACCAGATGGCATAACATTCTATTCATATTAACCAAAAGGAACATTAAAGGTAGTTTTAAACCTATCCTTTTCTATTATTTGAATTTGCCAATAGCCAGATTTTAAATCAAATTTAGAAAAGATATTAGCATCAAACAATCTATCAAGCAAATCCTTTTTATTAGGAATAGGATACTTAATCCATTTTAAGACTTTATTTAAAGGTTTATAATTTATCACTAATCTAGGAGCACCACATTTTTGTTCATTATGTTTATTAACATAAAAAGCAATGCAAGACCAAGGTTATTTAGTTGGTCAAATTAAACCTTTTTGTAACAAAGATTCTACTTCTTTTTTACAATAGGTTAGATATTCAAAATTCATTTGACACGGCCTAGCTTTTGTTGGAATATTACCATCAAAACTATCTTCATAAGGCAAATCAACCATATATTTTTTCCTATTCCAGAAAGCATTTGGGTGTTCATTACACATAGATAAAGAGAATTGATTTTCAAGAAAAGCAATTAATTCTTTAAGCTTAGGATCATTTAATTGTTTATCTATATTAAGACTAACTATTTCAAGTTTTAAGAAATTAATATGATTATTTTTAGCTTTTATTATATCTTCAATCCTATTAAGAATTCTAGAAAACGATTCAGATATAAACTGAAAATGTAAATCTTTATTATCTAAAGTTCCTATAAAACCTTTTTGATCAACCATCTTTAAAGGAAATATTTTCTTTAAGAATGGTGTACCAAGAATAATTTGATTAGAAATATTTTTTACCAATAAAAAGCTTAAAGGAATGCAAGCATTATTTTTACAAATAAAAGCTTTTGACAATTTATAATCAATGTTAGAGAATATACAATCTCCAATCCATGGCTCCGATACCAAGAAGTGGCTTGATCTTATGAGGGAGGATAGGATCTCGAACAAATTCACAAAACCCGACATATAGTCAAAATGCAGGAAATAATTACTTAACTATCTAACAATCAACTCATGCTTCCAAATTAAGCCCAACACAACGCCCTTCAATGCCTACCACGGCTAACACGGGCAAACAACTGGCTATTACAGAGGTACATAGAAGATTGTTAAATAATGAAACCCACTTGGATAATTCAGTTTAGAAATCAAAACCCTTCAACACAAGCCTAGTCTAAAGTGATTATGTGTTCAGAGAAAGTATCTAACTCATAGTTGTTTAACACAGAGTCCCTTAGCCTTTCATTAGGCTAGGGTATATACAAATAAAATAAATAAAAGAAAAAAAACTAACCTTTATGGACCTCAGTACCGAAGTATGAAAACTTTAATCAGCTTCCAATATTTCATAAATTTACAAAAGGTTTACAAAAATAAAATTACAAACTTCAGAATAACAAACGAAAACTTAAACTCTGTATCTAAAAGGCCTCTCTGATAGGTCTCCCTAAACTATACAATTGAGAACCTATTTAAAGACAAGAAAGAAAGACTATTGCGGACTTGAAAATATTTTTCTGGAGTCCAAATAGTAAAAAGCAAACTATTGTGTGGATTTCAAAATTTTCAAATTCGTAATAGTAAAAAGCAAAAAGCAAATGAACAGTATCTGCATATAATTTAGACTAGTGTTTTTGTCCTATTACAGCAATAATTTAATCAATCAATCATAGCGGCTTTCTCCACTCACACTGTGATTAATTATCTTCATTTTCATGCCTCAATGATGCTATCATGTCATCGAGGTCTTTTAGATCATCATTGGGATCTTGAGCATCCTGATATAGTTCATCGAATTGATTTTTACCAGCTCTAGAATTTTGTGAAGTCTCTATAGATATTGTGTCTTCATCATTACTGGCAGAAATGATGTCTTCATCTATATCGGCGAAATGATCCTTAATTTCTTCTTGGACCATATTAAGAACTTCGTTCAATAAATCTACTTTGGAAATTTTTCCTTTGCACATTTTTATTTTCTCAGAAGCTTTTCTCAAAATTGATGTTACATCTATTTGTTTTCCCTTATTAGCAGATTTTGAGTGTTCCTGTGTGATCCTAATAATGTTGTCCAAGGTCTCTTGGCCTTCTATTTGACCAAAAGTTTTATCAAGTTGCAGCATTTTATTCTACCATTTAATATAATATGTTCGGTAGAGACATGGGATATTGTCCTCAGCAGAATAACCAATTTTTGGCATCCACTTCCATATCCATAGGATAGAGAACTCCATCAAAAAGAAAATTACAACTTTGTTAAGAATCATTTGATTCTCAACTTCTACTTCCTTGATCCTCGGAGAGCAATTGACCCAATTGTCAAACGCTTAATTGAACTGGTCCGGGAAAATATAAGGAGTTGGACCATGGGATTTCCACCAGCTAATGAACTAATTTGGAATATTATTTTTGAACACCTCGGCACAAATCTTGATAAACCAAGTGTGTTTTCTTCTGGGGTTTTCATATAAGAAAACGTTATGAAAGGCTTGGACATAATCCCAGAAATTAAACTTATAAACTAATTTAGTTTCTTTGGTTATAAACTCTTTTTCGTTGAATGAAGAGATTCCCCACTCTTCAACAGAGATAATTCTCTTAATTATTATTTTGCTAAAATTGAAAACTGATTTTTCTTGTGAACTGGGGAAAAAATGAGAAATTTCACAAGAACCTGTTGTTATGAGAATATTCTCATAATATGACCTGGGCTTATAAGACCCAACTGCATAGGATGCGGTATCCAAATACCTCTGAATTATTATCCAGGGTTCATTCTTCCATTTTAGATCATTATGTTCAAGGATCATTATTAAATCTTTATGATCTTTTATTTCAAATGTGGTGAGAGAATCCTCATCCACAGGAGTAGCACTATTACTAGCAACATCTACAAAAGAAGGCTTTGAAGGACTATTAGATCCTTCAGGCTTGCTAGTGGTTGATTAGCTAGGAGAGAAAGTTTTATTTGAACTTTCTTGAAATTGCTTGAATTGCAGAAATTCTGCAAAATGCGGATCATTAGGTTGGATTGATGGGTTGGGACATAAAGCATTTGATGCTTGTGAGATAGCTGAATTTATCAATTTTTGTTTACCATGTTGTATCAATCGTAATCTATTATTAGATGAATTGGATAAATTGGATCCAACACGTCCTCCTCTATTAGAGAATGGATTCTTTCCTCCACTATTATGAGGAATCATTGTCCCTGCAAATATTCACGAGTAAGAAAATCAGGAAGACTATTGTCAATTCCTTTTTTATATATAATTTTAAAATCTAAAGGGGCAAAATAAGCTTGTCACCTTGCAAACATTTGTTTGGAAACATCATGTTTAAAATCTTTATTAAATATAAATTGAGCAGACTGACAGTCATTCTCAACTATAAAAGATTGATTATATAAATCATCTTGAAATTTTGAAACACATTTGACAATGGCAAAGATTTCTTTAGCAACGTAGCATAATTCATTTAACTATTATTCCATTTACCAGAACAAAATCTTACAAGAATTTCCTATTTATTATTAGGATTAACTTGTTTTAAAATACCACCATAGCCTATATTAGAAGCATCAGTCTCTATAATTTTTACCCAATTAGGATTAGAAAGCATAAGACAAGGTAAATTTTTAATGTTTTCCTTAATCTTTATAATAGCATTAGTGTGGTTATCACTCCACGGTTTAGGGTTCCTTTTAACCTATCATAAAGAATTGCAGTATCATTAGCAAGATTTTTATAATAAGCAAAAATATAATTAAGGCTACCTAAAAATCTTTGCAACTGTATTTTATCAGTAATTTTATCAGGAAACTTAGAAGCAAATTCTACACTTCTATTAATAGGAATTATTTTTCCTTTTTCAATATAATGACCAAAATATTTAATTTTAGTTTGAAACAAAACCATTTTTATTTTAGAAATAACAAGTCCATTACTTAAAATAACTTGTTTAAAGATATTAAGATGCTTGAAATGATTTTCTATAGTATTATAAAATACAAGAATATCATCTATATAGACAATTATAAAATAACTATAAGGATTAAATATATCATTCATAATCTTCCGAAATTCAGAATGAGCATTTTTTAAACCAAATGGCATAACATTCCATTCATATTGACCAAAAGGAACATTAAAGGCAGTTTTAAACCTATCCTTTTCTATTATTTGAATTTGCCAATAGCCAGATTTTAAATCAAATTTAGAAAAAATATTAGCATCAAACAATCTATCAAGCAAATCCTTTTTATTAGGAATAGGATACTTAATCCATTTTAAGACTTTATTTGAAGGTTTATAATTTATCACTAATCTAAGAGCACCACGTTCTTATTCATTATGTTCGTTAACATAAAAAGCAGTACAAGACCAAGGTGATTTAGCATGTTGAATTAAACCCTTTTGTAACAAAGATTCTATTTCTTTTTTACAAAAGGTTAGGTATTCAGAATTCATTTGACACGGCCTAGCTTTTGTTGGAATATTGCCATCAAAACTATCTTCATAAGACAAATCAACAATATGCTTTTTTCTATTCCAGAAAGCATTAGGGTGTTCATTACATATAGACAAAGAGAATTGATTTTCAAGAAAAGCAATTTTTTCTTTAAGCTTAGGATTATTTAATTGTTCATCTATATTAAGGCTAACTATTTCATGTTTTAAGAAATTAATATGATTATTCTTAGCTTTTATTATATCCTCAACTCTATTAAGAATTTTAGAAAACGGTTCAGATATAAAATAAAAATGTAAATCTTTATTATCAAAAGTTCCTATAAAACCTTTTTGATCAACAATCATTAAAGGAAATATTTTCTTTAAGAATGGTGTACCAATAATAATTTGATTAGAAATATTTTTAACCAATAAAAAACTTATAGGAATGCAAGCATTATTTTTACAAATAAAAGCTTATGACAATTTATAATCAATGTCAAGTTTTTCACCATTAGCAAAGCGAAAAGTGTGAGAGGTTTTATCAAAATACCTAGTAGGTATCAAAACTTCTTGAATACAATTAAGATTTGCACCACTATCAACCAAAGAAATTAATTCTTTTGAAAATCTATTATCAATCAAAAGATTTATTTTAATTAACCATTTCTGAGAATTAACCATTTCCAATTTAGAAAGGAAATTATCAGTTTGTAAATTATCAGAAAAATCATAAAAACTATCAAACATATTTTCAACTCTAGGTATAACCTGTTTACCTTGAGATATTTCAAGTTTTCTTAGCCTATCTTCAAGAAATACATTAATTCTTTTAATTTTAATTATTTCATTTTTTAAATTATTTACTTCCTGTTTTAAATCATTAACAGAAGTTGGAGTATTAATCGTATTCCTATTTTCTAACAATTTATAAACCTCAGCCATAGAATAAGGTTTGTTATTGTTGTTGTTAGAAACAAACTCTTCATTTTTAAAAGAAGACGAAGGAATATTTTCAATTTGAACTATAATTTTAGACCTTAAAATTGGATCTTTTATTAATTTTAAAAATTCAATAGTATTATCTTTAGTTTAACATTTAAATCACTAAATTGTGATCTAAGCCTATATAAATCATCATCATTATTAGATTTATTACTATCTTTATCCGTATTAACACAAGACTCTCCTACTTTACAAGGTTCACATTCAGAAATTGTACTATTAAAACATTCATTCAAAGAATCTTCATCAGAAGAAATATTTGTTTCCTCTTCACTATTAGAATTAAGCATCTATTTTAAGAGCACAACTTTAATATTATCATCAATATATAGATTATTAATCTTAGATTTCATTTTGCAGTTATCAGCATAATGACCTACTTTACCACATTTGTAACATACACCATATTTTTTAAATTTTTTATAAAGTTTTTTGTAACTTTTCCTATTATCTCGTTCTTTCTCCCTAACCTTTTTATGAGATCGTTTTCTATATTTTTTCTTTTTATAATAATCTACTTTTTTATTTTTATTTTTATTATCAATTGGTTTAGGAATTTCCATACCAAATTGACCACAAAATTATCCTAATTGTTTTCTTTCAGTAATATTATTACATTTAATTTGTTGATTTAATTTAATTTCGTTACATAAGTTTAAACCTTCTTGTATGTAACTTCCTATTAACTTACCATAGGTAAATTTATCATAATCAATATTAGCATTATTTTGCCTAAGTGTTTTTCAAACTCTTTCAGCAAAAAGTGATGGAAGACCATCATTAAATTTTGATTTCTAATGTGAGCTATTAGACTTAGGGAGTTCTAAGACTCTAGACAAAAACGTGTCTTTATACCACCTAAATGAGGTGAGACTCTGACATTTTAAACCATTAAGTAAGGTTCGAATATTTTTAGAATTATTAGTCCATCTACCAGTAAAATGTTCTATTATGGTAACAATTAAGGTATAAACAGCATTTTCAATATTATTACATGAACCTTCTTGTTTAACAGTATTAAGGATTTCATCTTTATTAGCATGAGTTAAATAATTATCCTGCCAACCTTTAAGTTGACCAGTGAAATCGGCTACAATCATTTTAGCAACAGCTTTATCACTATTACCATTTGCTTTACATATTGTAGAATACATTAACATTCTATGCACCAAATTATAAATATGACGCTCAGTAAAACCATCTAAGTTCCATTCATAAATGTTTTTACCAGAATACGAATTATTAAGAATAAAATCTTATTCCTCATGCAATACATCTTGCGGTGAAGGACGGGGGTAATAACAACTATTCATTGTTGGTCTATCAGCATATTTTTGGAGTTTATTAACTTTTCATCAATGTCACTAAGAGAAGAAATTCTAAACTCAGAAAATTTTTTAGTTATTAACTTTTCAAGTTCAGTCATATCTCTTAATCTAGAATTATCAATCTCATGAGGGGGTGAATACTTGGCACAGCAATTGTTGAAGGCAAATCAGAGGAAGGAATAATAATTTTATTAATTCTTTCTTCTAAATCATCTAAAAGCTTATTAGTTCTATGACTATTATTAATAATAGTTGAGAGTCTTTGATCTAACAAGACTAAACTTTCACCTAAAACATTTAAATATAAATTAGCATAATTTTGTTGTCTTATTAAAATATTATTTTCCCTAGAAGTAACAGGCACATATTCGCTACCTAGGAAATTAATAAACGCAGAAAAGAAAAGATTTTATTTCCTTCTATTATAAAAGTATCTTGAGGTGGAAAAATAGATTTTTGTTTATGTCCACTCTCTCCAATATAAGTACGCTCTAAAACAGAAAGATATGGTTTAAAATAATTAACCATAAATCAAGGAACAAAAGGTATTAGTTGATCTTTTTCAGTAACAAATTTATAAAATTCATTTTGAAAATTAAGTTGTTCTTTAGTAAAATTATTAAAAAACCAATCACGAAACATTTTTTAGCAGTTTTTATTAAATTCCATTTTGTATTAGTTTCCTATGACTAGATCCAGGACCAAAGTCATATTTTGTACCAATCATTAAAAACTTTTTATTTTAAATACAAGTATTTCGCACAGAAAAATCCATATCAGATTATGTTGGTTTAATTGTATCATCACTATTATTACCATCACTGTTATTATCTTGAATATTAAAACCATGCACAATATAAGATGAATTTATTTTTAATCTATCAAATCTAGTATCAAGATTATTGTCCTTTCTAACATTAAAATTTGGTTCATTAAGTTGTGAAGTAGAAGCCCTAAATGTATTTGAACTTTCATAAGCACTTTCTAATGGATCTATATAAGAAAAAGAATATCTAACAGATCTAGTTGATTTAATTAAATTATTATTATTTGGATTAAATTGTATTGAGATATCTCCATTTGGAGTCTGAATTATTTGACTAACCTCTATTTGTATTACAGGTTGAATTGGAACAATTTTTTCTATTAACCAATTATTAGAAAATTTTACCTCATCCCATTTAATAGGCCTACGAGTTGTGATATGAGATTTACAAAAATTAGTTTCAATTAAAATAGTTTCATTAATATTTTTAATAATCATTTTACACAATGGATTCTAAGTGTAAAGCGGTTTAAAGCAAATTCTATAGCAGATACAGATAGTTTCAGTATTAGGTATATAATTATAACCATGCAATTTGATATTCAAAGTAACAGCATGTAAAATATTAACATCAGAAAGAAACAATTGTAAATTTGGATAAACATCAAAATAGATTGGTCCATATGCCAGACTGGATTGTATAATATCCATCAAAGAATGCTTTCATTTTAAATTACGAGCATCCCTCAATATAGCAACAAAACTATCAGGCAAATTATCAAAAGTAAGAGTTTTAAAAGCAACTTGAATTAAACCAATATGCAAAAAACGATAATCAAATCTATATTTATCAATATCAGATCTGTGCAATAATTGTAAAGAGATTTCATCTTGACTGATATGGGATAGCCCAACAGGCCCAAGAGGCCCTTTTTTACAAATCAGACAGCTCACGAAGCCCAATGTGAAATGATACAATCCAGCAGGCCCAACAAGCCCAAGATCAGAGGATTCAACCCACTAAGCCCTGAGGCAAGTCACTTTGGTCGACCTGTATCGACCCCGTAAAGGAAGCCCTGTGGTCGACCCGTATTGACCTAAGGGCCTCTTCCCAAAGTCTTGTGATAGCCCAGTGGCGAAGTCAGGTTGGTCGA